>RQWE01000479.1:0-15606 GCA_004028395.1 Leptographium galeiforme
CTAGATAAAAGCGTTTAAAAAGATTAAGTTCCTAAACTAGCTAAATATACTAAGAATATATCTTAAGATAGCTAGATACTTACGCAACGGGATTCCTTAGTATAACGTAAAAGTAAGACTACTATAAGATTAGAAAACTAAGCTTACTAAGCAAGGGAAGAAAAGGGGCGTTTTAGTTAATAACGGAAAGAAAGGACAGTAAAAATAAGCATTTATAAAACTAACCTTTAAACTAAACGATAAAAAGAAGGAGTTATTTTAAATCTTATAAGAATACCTATATAAACAAATAACCCTTTACTACTATAACCTTAAAAACCCGTTATTTATTAAGCTTAACGCTTATAAGAAAGCTTTTAAACTCGCTACTTTTTAGCTTAACTACCCTTAGGATAAAGTTTTTATTCCTAGTAAGGACATTTACTAAAAACACGTAAAGCTAATACTGTTTATATTACAATTAACTAGTAAGTAGGAATAGGGATATAAGTTAACTAAAGCTAAAATCGCTATATACGTTTAGGTAGTAGTAAAGCTATAAAAGCTAATCTAGTTAAACCGTTAGCCTATAAACATTATTACTAATTACGCCCCTACGAAAGGCATTATTACCTATACCTCCTTAAAAACTATAAACCTAAATAAGGCTAACTAAAAACTAGCTACTACCGCTATTTACCTCTCTTAGTTTAACCTTAAAATTTTCTACATCCCTAAAACTGCAAACGTTATTCCTAACGCTCTTTCGTAACTCCTTAGCTAGGCAGACGGAAAGACGCTTAATAATGTAGACACCCTTAAGGAAATTATATATAACAAAGTAAAAATGTAAAATAAAATTAAGTAGAAAATTCTAAAAGGCTAGGAGTACTACTTCGCCTTTAAGGAACTAAATAATAAATACTAAGAGTAGGTAAACAAGAGAATCGATGTATAAATAAACAAAGACCTATAAAGAAGGATTAAAGAAGCGTACCCTACAAACCGTACTTTAAGACTAATCTACTATAAGTTAAAGTAAAAAAAAGAAGCGCTAAAAAAGGAAATTTAAGAGGGAGAGACGAGTCTTTTAGAAACGGCGACTAATAGTAAGTTAAAGAAACTATAAATAAAGGAAGTCGCCCTTTAAGGATAAAAGCTATTAAACGGACTTTTATACTATAATTAGCTAACTAATTACCTATAGCTTATAATTCTTTAACTAACCGTTTAAACAATTCTTAAATTAGTTTATAATAAGAAATACTACTTTAAGGAAGGACATATAAAATATAACCTAAGCTTAGTGTTTATCCTACGCTTATAAAAAACAATTAAGAAATATATTAGCTATTATAAAGCTTATAAAGCAAACTAAACGGACTAAAAGCTAAAGCTAAAGGAAATAAAACCTATAAAAACTATAGCTATACCTTTTTATACTATTATAATAGACTTTATTATAGGATTACTAAGCGTTCTATTTAAAAACATATTATAGTAAATCTTTAGGTTAACCGCGTATAATGCCCTTACTATAGTATTAAACAAATTTTTAAAAAGAACCTTACTACTTCTTAAAAACGCAAAGTATACAGCTAAAGACTAGGCATTCGTCCTCCTTTAAGCACTGTTTCTTACGGACTAAGGTTTGCTAAAACGTATTATTAGTAACTAAGATCTTAAATTTACGTTAAACTTATAGCAAGCTATGTTTCTCCTGCTTAAGGTTAGCCTTCTTATTTTTACGGCATATTACCTTTAAACAGATAGGCTATTAAAAAGAAAAAACTAAACTATAGAAATCGCTATTTAGTACTTTACGTATACTAATTTAGACGAAAACTAGGTTAACCTACTACTTGCCCTTTAGTATAACCTAAACAATGCGTATAGCAAGGCTATTAACACCTTACCTAATAAGCTACTCTTTAGGATTAAGCCTAAATTAATTATAGACCTTATAACTAGTAAGGCGCCTATTAAGTTAAATCTTACTTCTTAGAAAAAATTATAAAAGCATTAATTTTAGGAAGCTAAAAAGCTTATTAACATTGCTAGAGTTATAGCTAAATTAAAATATAACAATAAGCACACTCTAGCTAATTTTAAAGTTAGAGACACCGTGTATTTACGTCTTTATAAGGGATACTACCTACTAAGTAATCCCTTAAGAAAATAGTTACTATAAAGGGCTAGTCCCTTTATAATAAAACGGCGTATTAGCGCTCTTACGTATAAGCTAGACTTCTTAAAAGGCTAAAAGGTACACCCTGTTATGTTAGTAGCCTAGCTATACTAAGTGCTATAAAGAAAGGATAAATTTAATAAACAAGTTAAGCTACCGCCGCTAATTAAGGTAAAAGGAAGCAACATTATAGACTATTAAGAGATTAAGCGAATTGTAAAACACTAGATTTATAAAACGTAAGGAGCCTTACGGCTTAAGTTCCTTATTAAATAGATTAGATTCTTAGTAGCTAAGGATACTTAAATCGTTAAAGCCTAGCTTGTTAAAGGAGCTAAAGAGTACGTAACTAACTATAAGAAGGCACACCCTAAGATATAAGAAGAGCTTAACCGTGCTAGTCGTACTTAAAGAAAGCGTAGTTAAAAAACGCGTAGTATATAACGTTTTAGGTTAGCTATATAACTTAGAAAAGACTATAACCTCTCTTTTATATAGACCTTTATTCCTAACATACCTTTATTCCCCTTTATTTGTTTTTATACCTTATTATAACTATTATAAATCTAAAGGTAATAACGGTAAAGCACTAAAAACTTTAAAATTTTTACTTTCCTTTAAAACGTAAGAATAGGGCTAACTGCTCCTTCTTAAAACATTTAGACTGCTACTTGCTTTGTTTATATTTTTTACTATAAACGATTTTCTACTATATAACCTACTAATACCTCTCTTAACAAACTTATAAAATTAACCTTAAACATAAAAACTATAAAACTATACTAAAACCAGTCTAACTATAATTCTAAAAACAATAACGAAGATATATCTTATAAAAAGGGCACATAAGTTACTAAGACATAAAATTTAGACTAAACCTTACGTATAAACAAAATTTTAAATATCCTTATACCCATTTTAAATTTTTAAAACATTTACACTTACTTTACAATAACTATAACCCTACTATTAAACTACGTCCCTTAATTTCCTAAATAACTATCTGCCTAACATTTAAGCTTTTAAGAAAACCCCCCTAGCACATTATACGCGTTAAGCCTTTTATTATGCCCCTAAAAGCTAGTAAGTCTAGTAAGACCCTTTAAAAATTAAAAACTTCGCTTAGAAAACATGCTAAAACCCTAAGAAGAGCAAAGCTTCCTAAAACCTTAAGAACCTAAACTGTTATAAGTGTCCTTAAATCTAATAACGAAGAGGAAAACCTATAGTATAACGTAGCTATTACTAAACTTAATAGCTACTTTAATAAGGAAACCTAAAGCTATAAAAACGAGCGTTTATACTAAGAAATTAAGGTACTCTTACGCTTAATCTTTTAAGCAGCTAAAACAAAGCCCCTATCCTAAATTAGCGAGTTTTAGCAATAGAAGGAAAACATAAGGAACCTTTACTCTATACACGCCGTAAACGACAAGAAATAGCAAGAAAAGATCTTTAGCTAAAGCAAAGTCCTTACGTTTTAGATTATTAGCGAAGAAGTCTAAGCGTCCCTTTAAAACATTATTAAGGAAATCCTAAAAAAATATAAGGCCCTTTTCTTAAATAAAGATAATAACGTAAATCTTAAATTAAAAGACCCTATTCCTTTAGTAGTAACTAAAAATAACGAGGTGCTAGAAATATAATTAATCTAAGGAATACTAGCTAAAGAGAACCTACGCGCGCTAACTTATAACGACTTCCTAGTAATATAGTAAGCAGTATAAAACGCTACTAATAACATTAATACGCTATACTAGGCCTAAGAAGCTATAAAGACTAAAATAACGAACTCTTAAGAGAAGCTTAAGGATAAGATAAAGAAAATTTAGAAAATTATTACTAACGACTAAGAACTTATTATAACGTAATAGATTAACTATTTAAACTCCCTAAAGAACGTGTATAAAACTACTTAAGTATTTAAAAGGCACTATAGCATTATTAAAGAACTTTAGGAAGCTAGGGTTTACGCTAAGCAAGACCTTAAGGGACTTAAAAGTAAGACTAAGGACCTTAAAAGCTAGAACGCTAAGTAGGGCAAGCTTATTAGAACGGGTCTAAACCTATACTAAGAACTTAAGGACAGTATTACCGCAATATAGTTTATTATTAGCGACCTATAAGCGTAGACTGTATATACCTATAAAACCGCTTAAAAAACTAAAGAGTATTAGTAGTAAACATAAGAGCGGTTAATTAGGATTAAAAGACGCTTAAAGGCAATTAATAAGACGGTAGTTCTTAAGAACCTAGCTAAGAGGGCTATTTATAAAATGCTAAAAGGAGCGTTATAAGGATAGCGCGCTAGGCCCTTTAAAGTAGCTACCGTAAGCCCTATAATCCTAAGCACCTTAAGCCTACGTAAACAGTAAGTAACGCTAACCCTAAACGCTTACGTAGTAAAGACTCTTATAATATAAGCTTTTTACGTTAAGGGGAAGGCAGTTATAAGCAAGTATATAAGCCTTAGTTTTAAAACGTCCGCTAGTAACGCAACCTTTATTATAAAAATGTAAGAAGACAAGGAAGACGAGGAGGACGAGGATAATAATAGCTAAAATAAGCTAAATATAAGATCTACGTAATTAAGGCGAACCTTTAAGCTGTTTAAGTAAGATAGGATTTTAAGACATACTAAGGAAAGAGAAGGTTACTTGTTTTTCGTTTACTTATTTACTTATTTTATTTTCCTTTATTATATTTAAATTTTATTCGCTCCTTTTATTTTCCTTTATTTGTTTTTATTTTACGTTAATAATTCCCTTATTACTAAATTATTTATTTTTCTTATCTATTTTAAATAAATAGGCAGCTACTCCTTTTACGTTTCTTATATAAGTTTGTTTTTAGTTAAGCACGCCTTTCCTATCTTTACTATACATAGCGTTAATTAAAACGCGCGCCGTCTAAGATAAGAAGGATAAATAAACATTAGTACTAACATACTAACTACTATAAGTTTATAAAGTCTAAAGACTAGTTAACATATGCTTTTTATAAAATTATAATGCTTTTATATTATAATTCCTATAACAATAAGAAATAGGAAGAGAGGCTTCCTAATTATTAAATAAACTAAAGGAACATAGGTTTTATTAAGGCCGTAATATACAAGCTTATAAAGACGTAAGATTTTATAAAAGACCCCTAGCACTTACTACGCACCCTTATAGCTAAGATTATATAAACCTTAATACACAAACATTTTAAAACAACTACGTGCTAGGAATCCAGGTGCCCCGCTCTTCCTAGAATTACGTGTCGACCTACATTTCTAAAATCCTAACTTCTTAGGTTTTAGGAACACGTAAGTGTTTACGTAACCTAGAAACCTAGTAACTAGCCAAAGACACAGGAAATACGTAATCTTAGATTACGTATATTACTATGTAAGGCGTTAGACTGTAGTTAGAAGGAATAACTAACTTATATTTACCTTTTAAATACCTACTGTTTTACCTTTGCTTACTATACTTACTGCCTAGTTAAAGGCTTTTACGCCCTTTAGGGATTTATACACTGCTTACGTTTTTAAGGCTATTTATAAATATTATAAACCTTGCGTTAATTATATAAACCTTTTAAATAGGGTAACTGTTTACTAAGGGTAGCCTATACAGAGCACTATTAGGGCAAACTTCCCTTACGCTCCTTAGTAGCGCGTAACATTTAATGTAGGGGTAACCTCTCCGTTAGTTTAGTTTAACACGCTAGTAACCTTAAAGGCGCTAAAGACACGCTAGTTAGACCGTAATAAGGATAAGCTGCCTAAGGACTACTACTACCTTGCTAGCTACTATATAAAGCACCCTACAGCTAACTACTCTATGTTTACTTATAACTAGGACTTTATAATGCTTAACCTAGCTAGTTAGGGCCCTTTAGCGGCTCCTAATCTAATCTATAGCTATACGTTTACAGCGCTTAACGTAAAACTATTAATAGCGTTTAAGGAGGAATTTGTTATAGCCTTAACTACCCCTAAAGGGTATAAGAAGGCCCTACTTTACAATAACTTTAAGTTATACTAGCGGCCCGCTATAAAGCAGGAGTTTAACAGTCTAATTAACAAAAGGGCCTAAGACCTTGTCCCGCCGCCGACCTACGCAAAGGTGCTACTAGGCAAGTAGGTATACACCCGTAAGCCTAATTAGGGCAAAGCGCGGTAGGTAGCCTGTAGTAATTTTAAATTGTAAGATAACTAGACGTCTAAGTTAACCTTTACCGCCGTCGCTTTAATGATAAGTCTACGTGTTTTCTTGTCCTACTACGCCGTTAACGACCTTAAATTAGAGCAATATAACTTCTTAACGGCCTTCTTAAATGCAAAGGTTCTAAAGGACTAGGAGGTATACGTTAGGCAGCCGCAAGGTTTTAAGGACGGCTTAGGCCGAGTTTACTACCTTTGCTAAGCCCTTTACAGCCTCTTCTAAAGCCTGCGTTAGTAGTTTAACACGCTTACTCCTACTATAAATACGCTTAGCTTTTAAGCCTTTAATTTAAACCTTTATATATTTTATAATAAGGAGACTAGCGTGTTTGTTTTAGTGTATGTTAACGACTTGCTAATTACTAGTAATAACCTCCTATTAACCCTTAACGTTAGCACGTTATTATTAAAGATTTATACAATACGCTACCTTAAGGCTATAACGTGCTTCCTTAGCCTTAAAATACGCTGTAACCGCACTAATCGCCTTATTTACCTCTTATAGTAGAAATACATTTAGAAGACCCTATAGCGATTTAGCATAACAGACCTTAATAGCGCTACGACTCCCTAGCTAGCTAAACTTAAACTCCTAACTAAATAAGACCCTTAGATTGCGCGTTAAACAGAATACCTGCGTAATACTAGGTTAGTTAACTTTGTTTTAACGGCTACGCGCCCTAACATTAGCTTTACTATTAATAAGCTTTGTAAAGGCAATAAAGGTCCTTCTAATTAGCATTAAACCTTACTAAAGCACCTTTACCGCTACCTTAGTATAACGTAGCACTACGTAATAACACTTAGCGGCTAGACTTTTAGTAATGTAAGGCCGACGGCATATAGTAACGCCTCCTTTATAAACAACCTACCCTCTTGTCGCTCTACTAGTAGCTTCGTTATTTTTATTATAAGCAGACCGGTGTTATAAAAGTCTTAGCATTAGCCTTTCGTTACTCTGTTTATAACGAAGGCTAAATTTATTAACCTTACGCTTACTACGCGTACACTTTAATAGGTTAATAGCATCCTTTACAACATAGGTACCGCAGCGGCTAAACCGCTTTTGCTGTTTACTAACAGTTGTAACGCCCTTTTAACAGTCCTTAACCCGGCCTAAAAGGCCTATACTAAGCATATTAACATTTAGTATAAGTAGATTATTAAGTAAGCCTAGTAAAAGGCCTTTAAATTGTAGTATATACTAGTAGTAGACATAGCAGCTAACGGCCTAACCAAGCCGTTATAGCGTAAAAAGCATGTTACTTTTGTCGCTATGCTTAGCATACGCACTATAGTAAGGGATTAACGTAATTAGCTAATAGCGCCGTTACTATAGCAATAGCTTGCTACCTACGTTATTTTTTATTTCCTTATTAACATTATAAAATCTAGCTTTAATTAAAGTTTACGCGTTACATTTACGCAGCTAAAAGGAGACTCTTAGCAAACTAAGTAATACTTGTTTTTACTACGTTTTTACTATAAATGTTATATACCTAGAGTTTCTTACCTATAGGTTTAAGGGGCAGTGTTATAGGCCGCCCTAGTCTACGTAACTAGCAGCGCACATATTTCGCCCCTACAGGTGTGCTATAGTTAGACTAGCTTCTTTATACACATTTATTATTATATTATAACATACTTTATATAAATTCTTAATGTAATGTTTAAAACACTAATGTTACGCACTGCTAAGGAGCGTAAGGGAAGTCTGCCTTAATAGTGCTTTGTATAGGCCACCCTTAGTAGACAGTTACCCTATTTAAAAGGTCTACGTAATTAACGCAAGGTTTATAATATTTATAAATAGCCTTAAAAACACAAGCAGTATATAAATCCTTAAAGGGCGTAAAAGCCTCTAACTAGGCGGTAGGTATAGTAAGCAAAGGTAAAACAGTAGGTATTTAAAAGGTAAATATAAGTTAGTTATTCCTTCTAACTACAGTCTAACGCCTTACACGGTAATATACGTAATCTAAGATTACGTGTTTCCCGTGTCTTTAGCTAGTTACTAGGTTTCTAGGTTACGTAAACACTTACGTGTTCCTAAAACCTAAGAAGTTAGGATTCTAGAAATGTAGGTTAACACGTAATTCTAGGAAGAGCGAGGCACCTAGATTCCTAGCACGTAGTTGTTTTAAAATGTCTGTGCACTAAGGTCTACGTAATCTTAGCTGTAAGAGTGTGTAGTAAGTGTTAGGGGTCCTTTATAAAATTTTACGTCCTTATAAGCTTATATATTATAGCCTTAATAAAACCTATGTTCCTTTAGTTTGTTTAATAACTAGGAAGCCTCTCTTCTTATTTCTTGTTATTATAGGAATTATAGTATAAGGGCATTGTAATTTTATAGGAAGTATATGTTAACTAGTCTTTAGACTTTATAAACTTATAGTAGTTAGTACGCTAGTACTAATGTTTATTTATCCTTTCTATCTTAAATAGCGCGCGTCTTAATTAACGCTATATGTAGTAAAGATAGGAAAGGCGTGCTTAACTAAAAATAAACTTATATAAGAAACGTAAAAGGAGTAGCTACTTATTTATTTAGAATAAGTAAGAAAAACAAATAATCTAGTAATAAAGGAATTATTAACGTAAAATAAAAATAAATAAAGGAAAATAAAAGGAGTAAATAAAATTTAAATATAATAAAGGAAAATAAAATAAGTAAATAAGTAAACGAAAAACGAGTAACCTTCTCTTTCCTTAGTATGTCTTAAAATCCTATCTTACTTAAATAGCTTAAAGGTTTACCTTAATTATATAAATCCTATGTCTAGCTTATCTTAGCTATTATTATCCTTATCCTCCTTATTTTCCTTATCTTCCTACGTTCTTATAATAAAGGTTACATTACTAGTAAACGTTTTAAAACTAAGGCCTATATGCTTACTTATAACTACCTTCCCTTTAACGTAAGAAGCTTATATTATAAGAGTCTTTACTATATAAGCGTTTAAAGTTAGCGTTACTTACCGTTTACATAGGCTTAAGGTGCTTAGGATTGTAAGGCTTATAGTAGCTACTTTAAAGGGCCTAGCACGCTGTCCTTATAACGCTCCTCTTAGCATCTTATAAATAGCCCTTTTAGCTAGGTTTTTAAAAACTACCGTCTTATTAATTGCTTTTAAGCGTTTCTTAATTTTAATTAACCGCTCTTATGTTTATTACTAGTACTCCTTAGTTTCTTAAGCGGTTTTATAGGTATATACAGTCTACGCTTATAAGTTGCTAATAATAAACTACATTATAGTAACACTATCCTTAAGTTCTTAGTATAGGTTTAGACCCGTTTTAATAAGCTTGCCCTACTTAGCGTTCTAGCTTTTAAGGTCCTTAGTCCTACTTTTAAGTCTTTTAAGGTCTTGCTTAGCGTAAACTCTAGCTTCCTAAAGTTTTTTAATAATACTATAGTGCCTTTTAAATACCTAAGTAGTTTTATATACGTTCTTTAAGGAGTTTAGATAGTTAATCCGTTACGTTATAATAAGTTCCTAGTTATTAGTAATAATTTTTTAAATTTTCTTTATCTTATCCTTAAGCTTCTCTTAAAAGTTTGTTATTTTAGTCTTTATAGCTTCTTAAGCCTAGTATAGCGTATTAATGTTATTAGTAGCGTTTTATACTACTTACTACATTACTAGTAACACAGCCGCCTTATGCTTACGCACGCGGCTCCCGCCCTACAGACTTAGCCAACCTTTCCGCTAAAAGGCGCGGCGTTACGTTCTTCCGCTCCGGCGCATAAAGTCTAATCAGACTTCACCTGTATATATGCTATTTCTAATTAGATTTAGTCATGTTAGCTAGACATCATCCCGATCAGATTCCTTAATACATATACCTGTTACTTCTAATCAGACCTCTGCGCAACACTAAGGGAGAATCCATGCCCCTAAACCTTGTTACCTACGCTTCCTAGTGCTTTGGCCATAAGGAAGCTACACAGCCTCCGTAAAGGGTTCCTAATTAGATCTCTCTCTTTACCTTCTTTAACAATGACTAAGTGGCTGTCCTAGTGCCCTAGCACCCAGGCCAGCGTCATTAGTAAATACATCCGGATTTACACTTAAGAGACCTTCCTACGCTCTACAAACATGCGTAAAGGCCGACTAACAACACTAACAATGCTAGCACAAAGCGTATTACTAACAAGCAAGCCCGATTAAACATAGGCACAACTAACCACCGGAAGGAGGTTTGCTAGACAGTAGCTTGTTTACCTTTGCTGTTTACTCCCCTATTTCTACATTACCTGTCACTCCTAACTGCGCCATTTAGACCAGGCGTACGAAAGACCAATATTACCAGCCCCATCATAATAAGCAGCGTTACACCGTTTATAGCCGAGTAGCTACAAGCAAGAACTAATCACTCCTTACGGATCCTCTAAGTAGAGAGAGAACAGGTTACCGGTATAATAACAATCTTACACGACCTACTTACACGACGAAAACAGACAAGCAAGTGCTTTAACCTTATTGGCAAGAAAACCGATTAGGAACAAGCTAAGCAGGCTTACGGTACGGACTAGAGAAAGACCAGCCTACCCCCTTACTATTAGCCGCAGAGGCGGGTAAGGTAAGAAGAGATAGAACGAGAACACGAAGGCAAGGACCGGAGAAAGACTAGCCTGCCCCTTGCTAGCAGCCGCAGAGGCGGGCAAGGCGAATAAGAACACGACGGCATAGACCGGAGAAAGACCGGCCTGCCCCTTGCTAGCAGCCGCAAAGGCGGGCAAGGCGGATTACTAGACAATTAAAGTCTAATCAGGTTTATAGAAACAACCAATTAGAAAATTGGATAAGCTAGACTTACGGTAAGGACTAGAGAAAGACCAGCCTACCCCCTGCGAGTAGCTATTACGGCAGGCAGGAAGAAAAGAAGCACACAAAAGGGACCGGAATCGCTATAAAAAGATTGGCCTAAGAAAGAACCACCGCAACTAAGACAGAAAAACGCATAAAAACACTTTAAAAATTTAAACAATCCTTTATTTTTCACTTTATTTTATTTTTCATAGCCCTTAGCCCTACTAGAATCCTAATTAGAAAGTAACCTACGTCTTATTTAAACCCTTGTAACAGAACGGCAATGGCGAGCAACAGTTACCTTAACATTACGGGAAACCTCACGCCCTAGTCTAGAGCTAGTGTAGCAGACGAGTCTAATTAGACTTTACCTAACATTCTAACCAACGACTTAGTCTAAGCTCTTATAACGGTAATAGGCGTTTATTGGCTAGTAGTAACCATGCCCCTGCCTAGAAAAGACGGGCTTAAGATCTTTAATAGGAAAAGCGTAACAGACTACTTCGACACCTTTAACTTCTACGCCAGCCGAGCCTACCTTAGCGAAATCGATTAGGTTAAGCAATTCCCCTACTACTACACGGAAAAGGTTAAGAACCAGGTAAAAGACATCGCTAAAACCGTCTTAAAAACCGATTAGGCCACTGCGTAGACGACATTTACAAAGAAGACAAAGGAGCACTTCTAGTCTAAAGACCCGCGCCATAGCAGGGACCCCCAGTCCTACATCGACGACTAGCTTGCTAAAGACCTCCCCTCTAATCCGATTTAACTCGCTAAAGCGCTAGGAAAGTTTAAAGGTCTTCTGTACGAGGCAAAGACGAAGGCAAGCACAACAATTTATACAAAACGCCTTGTTAAAAAGCTCCTAAAGGACGCCTCCTAGCACTTTTACGCTATTAGCAAGCTTAACGTAAAAGACCTAAAAAACACCTTGTTTAAAGAATTTAACTTTATTATTAAAAACTTCCTTAAGCAAGAGGCACTGCGCCTTAACCACGGCAAAGTAAATTTAGACGATAACGACTCTAATTAGCCAGCCCTAAAAACCCAAACTTAAACTAAAACAACTTAACCCGCTGCTACAGCTCCTAGTCTGCTACCTACACTCGTCCTAACCAGCTAAGAACCTGCGACTAGGCTACCTACCACGGCACTAGCAGCTCTAAACAACATAGGTCTTAATGCTCTTATTAGGAAATTCGAGGAGATAAGCATTAATTAGACCAAACTAATTAAAGCAGTTATCGCTGTTTAGAACCGATTAGGAACATTATAACCGTAGACTAGTTAGCCTTCCTCCTAAAACCCTTACTCTAACTAGTAAGCCAATTAGCACCTCTAGTACGGCGTACAAAACGAATACGCTAACGTTAACTATTAAGGGGGAGGGTAGCAAGGATACTAGCCTTAAAGGTATAACTAAAGAGGAGGATATAGTAGCCGTAGCAAGAGATACTAAGGCCTAGGGCGAGCACTGCAAAACATAGAATTCGTTAGAATTTGCTTCTACTATAACAACCCAAGGCACTAAATATATAACTACGATTAGGCTTAATAAGACGAAAGCTACTTAATTTCGTTCTACGTCCCTAAGGAGCGCAGGCTATACATTAGCATTAAGGACCCTGCGCGTAGCAGAGATGTGCTAAAAGCCCTGTTTTATCGTTTTAAGAAGATTGGACGCATTTAGAACGTGGTCTAGTCCTTACTTACACGGCACCCAGACTAGGAAGGAGCGGAAGGAATAGCGAGAGCAATAGCGTAAGGCATTAGGGTAGACGTTAGTATGCTCTACCTCTTTACCACAGGGAACCAAAACGGCCTAATCATTCCCCAATCAATCGCCCCAGCGCCCGCAGCAAAAGTTAACACCGTTAAGCTTATAAAATACAATTAGACTTTATACAACATTAACTCCCTCGCCCTGTCACTACACGATCAGCCTGGCCTGCGTAGCATTACAAAATGCACACTAACACTGTCTAAAATAACGGTAAAGACCAATCTTGCTACAAACAAGAGAGTGCGCTTTAAGAACGTAGAAACTAGCGATAACGATGAAATCTTTACGGACGTACTACAGACCTACACAAAGCCGCTCCTAACGCTACCTAAAAACTCTAAGTCTATAGGACTAGAATCTAATTAGATTTTACACACACTACGCTAAATACTAAAAGCTACACGACTAACGGGAGAGAGTAGAAAGAAAACTACTAAGAAAGGCAAGGCTAGACTAACAAGACTAGTGCAACCCTTACGCGTTAAGGAAGTTATAAACGACATCCTAGACACAAAGGTTAAAGTTATAATGTTTAAACTGGCGAAGCTTAGCAAGCCAATCGCAGCCTACCTCTTAACATATTTCGCTAACGTTACCATTGTAGTAAAAAGCACAGTATACATTAACAAAAACGGGCGTGTCTAGCTAGAACCTGTAAAAGCAGGAGTCCTTTACCTTGCTATTAACATAATATTAAAGCTTTAGATAAAAGACGACGAGACAGACGGATCCCTTGTCCTTAACACCTATAGCTAGGAAGCGGAGACAAATCTAATCACAAACACCTATAAGGTGTCGCCTGTCTTATTTAATCAGAGGACTCCTACACTTAGGAAACCTACGCGTTTAATAGAACTACTACGTATCCTTATTAACATTAGACTAACAAATTTAAATAGGACGGTCGCAAAGGCAATTATAGACAGCGGCTCTTAAGTAAACACGATTAGTATTAACACCGCAAGGAGTGCTAACTTGGCGGTAACGCTAACAATAGTAACATCCTAAGGAGTGCACGGATTAGAAGAGAGATTTATTAGGGAAGCTTAAGGACCAGTATAGATTAAAGGGTTCCCTATTATAGCATACTTCTTCGTCTTTTAAGAACGACGCAGCATAAACCTAATCCTACTTAGCATGCCCTTTATCCTAAACACGAAGTTTACCCTTATGCACAGTAACAATGCTACCCTATACAGCAGTATAATCTTTAAAAACCGGCGGCTAGTAATTAGCCTTAACCCTATTAGAGCAACAAAACGCTATAACGCTTTAAACGAGTAAACAGCAATTAACTAGAGATAGTTACTATCTAGTCAATCCCCTTAGAAAGGTAAGAGCAGGGAAGAGAGGATGCGACCACTTTTCTTAGGCTTGTTAAAGACCGATTAAACATTACTAACGCTAGCTACGAAGCTCCTCTTCCCTTAGATAACAACGACAAAGTAATTAGGCGAGTTAAAGCAGAATACCTTTATAGCATTCTCGCTATCATTAACCCTAAGCATACAGACAAGGCCGCGCTAAGGACAGCAACTAATAAGAATAAGGAATTAAACGAAGTTTTAATTAACACGCTTTACAAGCGGAAAGCTAATAAAGTTCGGCCACTTAACGATTAGCCCTTAAATAGCTCGACGCCCCCGGGAGACCTAGACTAGAGGAGTAAGGAATGGGCGAAAGTCTAAGATAACCTCTAACACGAGCTGCTAGAATTTAAAGCATTTATTACGCTACGATTCGACAAGCGACCACGAGGGTTTTAACTTACATTTAATCGGCTTCTATTAATACTAAAAGGACTCCCGCTAGACCTGTTATAAGAAGAACGGGCCCTGTTTACGCGCATTTTGTTTAATTAAGAAGCGGCACTATTATAGGATTTCTTTAAAATTAGGAGAGTTAAGGACGAAGTAGCTCCCCTACAAGTAATTAGAACCGTCCCTTACAACGCGTGGCAGTTAAGGACAGTACCCATTCCCCGTGCCTTTCGTAAGAAAGTAGTAGCACTCTTACAAACTAAGAAAGATTATAGTGTGCTTAAAGATAGCTATGCCTCCTACCGCAACCATTAGTTCCTCGTTAAGAAAAAGGACAAAGGACTTAGACTTATTAACAATGCGGTTAGGTATAACGCCTTTACAATTTAGGACGCCTTTATCCCGCTAGCCGCTAATAAGTTTTTAAAAGACATCGCCATGTGTTAACTAATTAGTCTTATTAACCTTTTCTCTAGATATAATTAGATTCTACTTGCCCTAGAGTCCCGTAATATAACAACTTTTAAGACTAGAATCGGACTTCTGCGAATGTGCACACTTCCGCAAGGCGTAACCAATTCGGTGGCCTAGTTTTGTCGAATAATTAACCGCATCTTAAATACGTTAATTCCTACCGTCTACCGCGCATTCGTTAACGATGTTAGCGTAAAAGGTCCTAAGACGAAATATAACGAGGAGAGCGTTAGAAAGGGGCTTTAAAGATACGTTGTTAAGCACCTAACAAACGTTAATTAGGTTCTTATAAATTTCAAGCTCGCAAGGGTTACCGCCGCAGCTATAAAGTCGCAATAGTGTTAGCAATTAGTAAAGGTAGTCGGCTACTACTACGGCTACGACGGGCG
>RQWE01000048.1:0-107578 GCA_004028395.1 Leptographium galeiforme
CCCCCCCCTCCCTCACAAGTGGCCCCCATACTCCGTGGGAACCGCTCATGCGCCGGCCAACCAGACCCGCTCTCCTACGCGTACCTAGCTCCAAGTGCCGGAGTACGGCGCAGTCTTTACCATACGAGGATACTCCGTACACACTCGTGCACTTGCACCTCGTATGGATACTCAACTACGGAGTAGGAGGACCCAAAAACTAGACGATAGTAAAGAGAGGGCCCGTGCCTGAGCTAAACCACCCCGACCAGGCACGAATGATGTCTCGTCTGCTGCGAAATTGTCCCCCAAGTTCGCCCCCTCCCCCCCTGTCCTTGACCGACCACACGGACGTTGCAGCGAGCTTCCCGTTTGGATGTGTACCATGTATCCCGCCGTCCCCAAGGCCCGGTCAACATAAAAGGGAAGCAAGGCGCCTGTCTCTGCACGTCGCCTATCCCTCCGCCCCCGCCGCCCCCTCCTCCTCCTGCTCCGGGTGCGCTCCCAGCAGCTGCAAGCTTAGAATGCACCGACGACGACGACGACTTTACGGCACGATCATCAACGCTTTCCGTCCCTACTGAAGATAATGTCGGCGTTCCTCAAGGAATCATGGACGTGGTACGCGGTCACCTGGGTGGTGGTCGGAGCACGGATGTGAGTTTTCTCGTTTCCTTTTTTTGCGCTTCTTTCGCCTTCTTGTTCTTTTCTGGCCCCCACGCTAACCTGCCGCCTAGGTACTCGCGCATCCTGCTCCAGGGCAGTTGGAGAAAGCTGCAGGTTGACGATATTCTCATGCTCTTCGCCATGGTAAGATGCATCGCCGTTCCGCCGCCTTTCTTTCAACCGGCCATCTCTGCTAACCACGACTGCCGTCAGATGACCAACACGGTCCTCATGGCTTCCATCAACATTGTCGCCACCACCAGCAGCAATTTAATCAATCCAAGCGACACCGCCCCGCTGACGCCCGACAATATCAAGGAGCGCATCTACGGCTCCAAAATGGTCTTGGTCGTCGAGGAGATGCAAATTCTCACCACCTGGATCGTCAAGATCTGCATTTTGATCCTCTACTACCGGCTGACGTACGTCTCTCTTGTCCCCCGACTCTTGCAAACTCCCACTCACACGAAGCAGCATGAGTCTGCGGCAAAACATCGCTGTCAAGCTGGTCGCCGGCTACGTCGTTCTGGGCTGGGTGCTCATGGAAATCCTCTACCTTGGCGTGTGGTGTCGGCCCTTTAACGAGTATTGGGCCGTGCCCACAAATAGCAGTACGTGCAAGAGACCAACCTCGCCGTGACCCCGGGGCCCATGCTGACCTACAGGCCAATGCTCGGCTGCGACACATCACCTGATTACCAACGCCGTCCTCAACATCTCATCCGATCTCATGATCATTATCATCCCTATGCCTGTCTTCCTCAAGGCCGGCATCGCTACCAAGAAAAAGATTATCCTCTGCAGCGTCTTTACCATTGGTGGCTTCACGGTAAGATGCATTCTCTCGCCACGACCCCTCAATGCAACTCTCGCTGAGTCCCCTCCCAGATTATCTCCGCCATCCTCAACAAGTACTACTCCTTTACCGACCCGTACGGCTCCGCCTGGGTGTACTGGTACATCCGCGAGTCCTCTACCGCCCTCATCACCGCCAACCTGTCCCAGACGTGGACCCTGGCCCGGCGGGTGCTGCACATGACCTCCTTCTACGAACACTCCACCAATGCCCGCTACGGCTCCAACACTGGTTTTCCCTCCCGTACCGTCCCCAGTCACGTCCAGATCACGTCGACCGCCCGCGGCGACGACGACCTCGGCAGCGGCCGCTCCGGCAGCCAAGAGCGTATCAACCAGGACTACCCAATACCGCTGAAGATTTATCAGCGCCGGGAGGTTGTCATCGAATACCCAAAGGAGGACGGGGACTCGTCCATTGGACACTAATGGGGCAGCGCACGTGCTGCAGGATATATAGGCGGGCAATGTACATATTAATGGAACATGACTTTTTCTCGATTACCTGACGTTACAACCGCACGTTCAAAGAAACTTTTTGTGCTATGAACACCACGATCTACCGGTAGTGGCAGTACGGAGTAGTTAGTGGGGAGCCTCGTGTGGAAACCGAGCGTTCGTGGGCAAATTTACGTAAAAAGAAGCTGTCTTGACCCATCCGCCATGCCCTACAATACTACCCCCAGCTTCAGAAACTGATCTCCGCATTTGCGTCATTTGCGTCAATATTGGGTGACGGGCCCACGAGTCCAGAACTGAGCTCCGAGCGATCCTTGCGGACTACAGCATTACAAAGAGTCGGCATTCGACATCACAGGCCGGGTTTACTATCCAGATCGACATGACAATCAGGTGGAATAAACCGTCGGGGGAGCTGAAGTGTAGGACTCAACTCGACTACGTCTGGGTTTGATCGCCGTACAAACTCTCAACTACAAATAAAGGTAAAGACAAGCAAACGGCTAGAGATTTGTTGCTAGAGCTAGCACCCCTAATGCAAGTCTATTCGGAGCCGAGAGGAAGGGGCGGGCCGGCAAGTGCCGCCAACAACATGCAGGAAACTACTAGCCCGCACACGTCATTAACTTCGGTATTGGCTTTCGAGAGCAAGACGTTTGACTTGTGCACTGGCGATCGCTAGTACATTGTCTTTGACTCCGATAACCAGAGCGACAACTAGCTAAACGTCTGTTTTGCGACGTGTAATAACCGCAAACTTCTAGCTGTCGAGCAAGCTGCTTTTGCGGGGACTCCAACAAGCCAGTGGCACTTCATCGCTCAATGATTTACGACGTCGATTGGTAGAGGTTGCAGATGCCATCATCAGTCAGGTGCTGGAAAGGAGTTTCGCTGTGTGGAGCGTCTCGTGCTGCACGAGATATCTTGGCTTCAAAGGCGTTTTTTTCTGCGACGCAAAAAGACAAGGAGGCTACAGCGGAGAACCTGAGCTGAGCCCGAGCGTCTGGGGGGGCTGATTAACGCCAAGCTCGACCACCGGAGCCGGCGGTATTAGTTTTCGGAGGGCGACGAGAAAGACGATCCTCTTGAGGGCTTATTTGATTGATTTATTACCTATATATGGCCAAGTGTATCTACATCATAACCATAACGCAAGTCACTAGCGATCAGGGTCCATAACAGGCAGAACCCTCATGGGGGGGAAACTGCAAAGGAGGTAGGGGAGGGTGGGCTAGCCAGTATGCGGCTGCGTAGTATGGGTGGCCTTGGAGGGGGCGATCCTCTCGAGGGCGAGTATAAGAGATGGTAGGGTGAGACAAAGAGCCAAAACGGACAACCGCGGCGCAGAAAGTCTTGTTTATTTGCCCAAAGTCCATGACAGAAGCGTAGGTCGTGAACTTCTTGAATCGAAACACCACTCCTTATATAGTGATGAGTTAATAGCCTACACTCACCTCCATTGATGACCGACCTTGAAAACCCGAGCTTCTAGTCTCATACATAATTCGCTTCAATTACAATGTACGTTTACAGTAACAGGTACCGAAACCATCGTGTCCAATGAGCAACGAGCATACCCTCATCTCGGTGGGAAGCTTCGTGAAATGATCAAAGTTCTCAGTTTGATCTATTTCCTTTTTAGTCTGAAACCGCACTCCACATACGACGAGGGCGATTGTGCGGGTTCCGGGCTACTCGCATTGCAAAGTTACTTTCAATGGTCTAAGAAAGGTTATTCTCGGTTCTCCTTTGAATCGGAAGTCCTTGCCAGCTTTCGCAAAAAATGGTGGCCATTAAAACCGGAGAGCGCTCCCGGAAGTGCCTTCACCCTCCTCCCAGCGCCATACTCTCATAGAGGCATTGGACTGTTGCAGTCCAGCCCCGAGCTACCCTATCACGGTAGCCAGGCCGCTTATTCGGTAGGACCCAATATTCAACAGCTGCAAGTACACGAATCACCGGCAGAGTACGCCGTTTCTTGTAGTAAATTACGACCCCTTGAGAGTACATGAGCTTCTTTCTTTAGAAGTCTTCTGCTCAACATTCGCTTTACGTACAACGCAATATTACCTTTGCGTACACTAGTTTGGTCTCGGTTTTCACAGACAGCCAGGCGGTTCGGCATAGCCAGGGGTCAAACCCGGCGAGCATCTTACAAGGCAACGCGCTCCCATTCGTGAAGCAACTCTGGCACAGTAAGCAGTACGCGATGGTATGACTCCCTACTGCTCCGAAGTCATTCCTCGATAGCGTTTATGGCCATCTAGTCAATTGTTCTCCCTACTAACAGCAGCCCCAAGGACAACAAAAGCTTTAGATGGCAAGTATACATCTAGTAAAACTATAGAAGCACTGCACACGTGACCGAGATGCCTACCGGAAAGGCAGTAGCTACGCAGATCTCGCAGATCAAGTATTAAGCAAACTCACGTCCAAGATGACGAGTGGGTTTTGTTCATGTATCTTATTTCTCTGTGTATATGAGCGAAATACACCCCCAATCAATTAGCCCAATCAGCCCATTCAGGAAGCGACGCCATTCAGAGTTTGGTAAGAGTAAGAGAGTAAGAGTTGCCTGTAACATATCCACCAGAGTCTTAAACGTCAATTTATCATCTTCCGCGTCCAGCCGCGACTACTCGGCGATGACGCCATGACACCTTGCCATGTGGTAACGGCAATCTAATCCGAGTAATGATTCTATTTGTTATTCATGCACTAAGACTCGACAGGAATCAATTTCAGTCCTTGTAGACACCCATTGAGTTACGAGGCAGCATCGGACGGACGAGGGGTTGTCGCAGTAGGAATTAGCACAAGGCGATGTCAGTGAGGGACACCTCGGTACTGCAAGTTGCCCACTTTTCATTACAGAATTGCCAGATTTAGAAACCCAACCAACCTACATCCCCCCTGCCAAAAGCAGTAATTTCCCGGCCAATATTGGACAGACGAACAGTCAGATTGCTGAACAGAAATCTGGCTCTCGCTGCGAGTAGCCGAACGAGCAGCATGTTTCACGCCGTGACCACCTCTCCTGTACTCGTAAAACGTGCTCCATCTTAGGTTTTGGCAGAGGCCACGATGCGCACGTAAGAAGGCTCGTACGCTGTGGAGTTGGCGCACAGCCACCCCCCAAGAAACGTGCGCCGTGTGCGTTTCTGTCCCCGTAATTTCCGCACTGTCGCTGTACTCCTGCGCTCCTCCGCTACGGTCGCGATCCTTCCACGTGCTGCTCATGTGCTGTCTTTTCTCATGGCCCTTGTTCTCTGTCGTCTGGTGCCCCTCACTCTGCGCAGCTCAAGCTTCATCCGATGTTGTGTGATTTGCCGAGAATCCCATTTGCCCTGTCCGGAAACCAACTCGGCGTAACCCTATTGGCGGAGCGGGAAGCAATAGTGGGCCATCCCTGACGACTTGTGCCATTCCACAGACATAACCCCTATGTGAGTCGTAAGCAGCAGCAATGTTCGTGGCGCATTCCAGCCTAGGAGTTAGGGCGGTCACCCCCCTCCGCCCCCTAATCTACGGCGTACCGTACCCGCCCCTCCTCGAGTTTAGCTTTTGCGAGCTAGCCATCCCGCAGTTCCCTACCAGAAACATAGCAGAAAAATTAGCTAAATAAAAAAAGGGAATAAAATAAAATAAATCACAGGACAGCCCGAAAAAACATCAACACAATAATAAACCGCATCTTTATGATTACTTCGACCACAGCCGACGCCGGCGATTCCCCCCCAACACGGATCGCCATTGCAATCCCTTCATTTCGTTGACGCTGCTGCACAGGCGGCGTTTGCGCATCGTTTCGCCTCTGCTGTGCTTGCGGCCTCCCAAGGTGTGTTTGTCGTCAGCTGCTTCAGCCCCAACCTTCACGCACGTTTTCCGCCCCTTTTGCTGTCCACTCATCGCCCTTTATCGTTTCCATCTCCCGCTTCGTATTCGCCGACCCGGTGATGCCCCCTGCGTTTGCTGCCTTGGCCGTCTTATTTTTCCGCCTCCTGGACGCACCGTTTGGCCACCGCAGCAACTTTTCCCACCGCTGCTGCGCCATCCTTCCCAAGACCGTTTTCTTTCCCATGTCTGGCTGCTTCCTCAGCTCCCCCGTCCTGCACCTTGGTCATCACCTGTCCCTTTTCCGCCCACTTTTGATTCCTGTGTGTTGGACTGAGCGCTTTCTCGCCACGATCGTGGCACTGTGTGTTGCAAATGCTGACTTTTGACTCTTTAGGTTTCCTCAAACCAACCGAAGGCACAACTCCTGAATGCACAGGAAATACAAACCGCATAGCACGCATGTAATCTCCTCCATTCCTGTTATTCCTGTTCACGACGAAAAAAAACCCCCTGTTTCGGACACGCATCACGACCGAGAGCGGGATTTCCAGTAACGACGGTGACGAATATTTCCTTGGTACCAAACCAGCGATCCTCGAAAACAGACTCGCCAGCATCGGCCAGTGCGTGCCAGCATTCGCTTATATATAACCCGACCCTCACCACCGGCCTGCTTCCTACAGCTCCAAAGCACACCTCGCAAAGATGAACGCGCAACAACCCCAGACGGAATTTTATCCAGGCTATGGCGGTGGGCCGTTGAGCCACTCGCCGAATTCTGCCCGGCCGGGCTACGCCACCACAGTCGGCGTGCCTGCATCTCTCGGCGGCGGTCGGCGAGGCCAGCAGCATAACGTCGACGGTCTCAACCCGGGCTCTTCCCTGTTCGCCGACGACCGCTTCTCCTCTTTCGACACTTCAACGCAGCGCTTTGACCGCAACACGGCCACTCCGTCGACTCTGCAGAACGCCTTTAGCGTCTTTAACCCACCGAACCAAAACGCATGGGCCTACAATGGTGCTTCCAGCGCGGCCACTATGAACGGGCCCATCGGCGATGGCTCCCGGATTCGCAATTCGAGCCGCCGCCCGCCCCTGCATTCTGTGCGTTTCACCCTTTTGTACCTGATTTGAAGACTGGCGTACAACGCCCGTGCTCCTTCGTGCGCCTCGAGATCATGCCGCTAACAGAAGCAGGAGTGGACAACGAACGTCAACGAGGGCCCGCTGGGAGGCCAGGGCGCACCTGGCCTCTCCTTTTACCAGCAACAGCAGCAGCATCTCGTCGGCCAGCCGATGGGTCTGCCGAATACGGGCTCCCCGGATCCGTACAGCGTTCCGCCGCCGACCGTCAACATCCAGGCTTTCGGCCAGTCGGACATGCGCTCCTTCTCGGACGGCAAGAAGGATATGGGTGACCTGATTCCCACCGCTATCGTCATCAAGAACATCCCTTTCAATGTGCGAAAGGAGGTCCTCACGTCCGTCATGATCGAGATGCACCTGCCGCAGCCCTACGCCTTCAACTACCACTTTGACAACGGCATTTTCCGTGGTCTTGCGTTTGCCAACTTCCAAAACGCACAGGACACTGCGCTCGTTATCGAACGTATGAATGGACTCGACATCCAGGGCCGCAAATTGCGCGTCGAATACAAGAAAATGCTGCCGGAACATGAGCGTGAGCGCATCGAGCGGGAGAAGCGGGAGAAGCGAGGCCAGCTGGAGGAACAGCACCGCGGACCGGCACACCAGGTTTCGATCTCCTCATTGGCCACCACCACGTCTCTGCAGAGATCGCCTGCAAACGAGGGTGCGTCATTACCTCGGCCTTCTGCTTTGCTTAGTACCGTTCTGTTGCTGACATACATTCGCCTAGGAATAGTCTCCGGACGCGTTGACCTCAACGACCCGCACACGCTGCAGTATTACCTCGATCTGTACATGTTCCGCAACGATGATAACCGCGAAGTGTACATCTTCCCCGCAGACACGGCGCCGGAAGACCGACGCATGATCCATATACTCGCGCATAACATGGGCTTGGAGCACACATCCATCGGCGAGGGGGAAAACCGCCAAGTGCATGTCAGCAAAGTCAAGTTTGCGACCGGAGCACACCAGCCTCCGGCGCAGCAGCCGGGCGTGACCCTGGACGGCCACCCGCGCGGGCTCAGCCGTGCCGCGACCTACGACTTCAACGACCGGCAGCAGCACCCGTCTGTGCACTCGGTCGGCCGCGGCCCAACCCTTGCCATTCCCAACAGCCCCGAGACCCACCAGCACGGCGGTCTGAACGGGCTTCGGGGCGTCAAGAGCTTTGCGGATCTTCGCTCGTTCAGCCCCAGCCCGTCGCCGTCTATGGTCAGCAACGGCGGCATCGGGGCACCTTCCTCCAACGGCCACGGAGGCGGCAGCGGCGTGCCCTTTATGACGCATTACCCCAATGACAGCCCTTTTGGGCCGTCTTTGACCACACCGACGACGCCGGGGAACGGTCTGGCGGCCCCACCTCCGACGACATCGGCTGGCGGTGATGCCTCCAACCTGGTGAACGGGTTGGGCTCGCTGAATTTGGGCTCGTCGGTGTATGACGGCAACGGCAACAACATGGCCATCCGGTCCAGGGAGACGCCGGGTGCCATCGGCAGCCAGCGGCCCGGGGCCAACGGCAACAATGGCAACAGAGCAGTGCCTGAGCGGCAACCACGCGGCCCCAGCAGCGACTGGGAGAACCCGAACGGGTTTTCCCGCGGCCGGACGAATGGGCACATGCATCGGGGCAGTGGTATGTGCTGGTCGATGGCCCGTTCCTCCCGCACCTCGGCGGCTCGCTAACAGCTTGGCAGACTCCTCTGACAGTCGCCTCGGCGCAACCCACGGATCCGCCGCGCTCTACTGAGTCCTGTGCCATGAGCTCTGAGCCCTGACCTGGCTATAGGCTCTCCGTTTTGTCACGCATGTTTCGTCGTGTCCAGCTCGGCAGCCTCTCTTAATGCATGATCGACCGCCACCCCCCTTCCGCCTGCCGCGATTTGTTTCGTTTTAATGCTTCCGGTTTTCATCATGGGTTTCTTTTACATTGAGAGGCGGAGTCTGATCGTCGGTCGAAGGAGTTTCGGTCCTGTTGCGCCTTCTTTGCTTTGACGCGCTGTCCTGTTTGGATTTCGAATCTGCCGTTTGGATTTTCCCTGCATCTGCATTTTCCGGTCCTTTTGTGTGCTGTGCTGTCGGGCTTTTATGTTTTATGTTCTGTGGTTCCAGACTCGCGGTTTGGACTTCGAGGACACGAGGACACGAGGACACGAAGTCGTTTGAAGAGCTCCTCGGCGCCGAGGATGCCTGCGGCACGATGGATGATATGTGTCGTCCCCTAACTGGCGCCTTCTTACGCCCACGGTGCTTGCTGGGGACGCTGCGACGAAAGACGATACGACATATTTCTATGCAGTCATTACTGGATCTGGAACGCCTATTACCACATATCGACGTTTTTATCACGACTGGACGCTGTAACGGGGCCACACTAAAAAAAAAGAGACAATGAAAGAGTTTTATTTATATTTTATCCTTTTTTTTTTCTTTTGGGAGTGTTTCAAAACCTCAAAAGCTTCCCCTTCTGTTATTTATTGCGTCTCTGTTTCAAACTACAGATCCAATGGGCAACCTTGCATCCTAATCTGACGACACACGGCCGACGACCGCCCTTTTGAAGGCGATCACCGTCTCGGGCTGCCACAGCGACCAGTGAAGCGGAGGGCGACTGAGATCGGCTGTTGGCTATTACGATACGTTTCGGCAACGAATTACGACTAGTCACCACGACACAGCGGCAACCGGCGCGGGTGGACCCAGTCATCCTCCGCTTTGAGTCTCCGTTTTGCAATTGCCGGGCTTGCGATACTTGATCTCTTCATTCTCGCGCCTTTTTTTGCGCCCAGCTCACAAGAGATTTGCGACGGCCAAGCTGCTCACCCTTGCTGTTCCACTAGTCAATGACGGAATTGCTGGAGCACCTTTGGAGATTGGGGATCTCTTCGGTGAGATGAAAGGATGTGATTGATGTGCTTTACATGTCTTGTGTTGCTTATTGTGTTCCGCGTGTGTGCTTTTAGCAACCCTCTTTGCCAGCCTGCTGCTGGCGAAAGGGTTTGAGGAGATGTGTGCATGTTGTGGAAATGATCCGTATTGAATGTATTCGATGGTATGTGTTGTTGTGCTTGGAGGGGGACGTGTGATGATGAGATATACGGAGAAGTTGATGTGCTCTGGAGAGAGGATCGGGATCAGAACGACCGGCAGATCGGATATTAATTAGTAGTCAAATGCAAGTTTTGTTTCCGTTTCCCGTTTCCTGTGAAGTGTCGGTGAAGTTGTGCCGTCCAAGTCAGCACCGTTATTGTCGGTTGCGCCTTCTTAATTCGGTATTTCCAAAGTTACGACATGACGAAAGCAAATTTGTTTCGACGATGTTTTTAGATTTGTTCTCCGTCAAATATGTCTTCGACTCCTTTAAACAATGTAACACTTGACAAAAGCTAATAGCTGCTCTGTTTGGTTGAATATTGCCCATTACACTAGGCCTTTAGCCCAGCCGGCGGCGGCTCAGCTCGACGGCGACATCGGCTGTGGCCCCGTCAAAGAAGTCGTTCATAAGGACAATCAGCGCGTCATCACCGCAAGCCCGGAGGGCATTCTCGCGCACCCACGGCAGGGTTTTGGAGTCGACGAGCGCCTTGGTGGCCAACAAACAGCTGGTGGTGGCGCTGGCAGACATGATGCTTTGGTTGACGGCGGCAGGGATTCTTGTGGCTGTCGCCTGGCACTGGATGTTGACAAAAGCCCGACCCTGGGCGGCGTCGGGATGGAGGGCAGAGATGAAGCCGGCAACGATGCTATCGCCATCGGTAGTGGCGCTGCCCTCGGCGGTGTACGTCGAAAGCGAGTCGACGTTGGTGAGGATGAGCAGGCGTTTGTGGCTGGCGCGCAGCTCAGCGATGGAGGCTTCGCGCAGGTCATCGAGACCGCCAGTGGAGAGGGCGCCCGCGGTGGTCTCAAAGGCGTTGACGACGCAGTCGTCGAGCCCCTTTACGACGGGCCGGCGACAGGCATCGGGCACGTTGTCCCAACGCAGCTGGACGACAACGATCTCGTCCGGGTGCGCCTGCAGAAAGTCGACGACATCGGCGAGAAAGGCGGCATACGCCATGCCGGGGATGAGGGTGTGCTGAAAGTACAGCCCGTCGGGCAGCGTGCTGTACGGCAGCAGGGCCGTGTGGCAGTGGGCAGGACGAAACTCAAAGTAGCGGGCGCCCAGCTGCAGCATGGTGGCGAGCGTGTCCTTTTGGGTCATGGCCAGGCTGCTGATCACGTTGGGCATCATGGCCTCGAGGGACCTGGACCCGCCGGCCGCGGCGTCGGCGATGCAGTCGGCGACCGGGCTCTCGCGGATCAGGGCCGCGATGACGGCGCTGCCGGCGTGCGCCAGCAGGGCCGTGCAGCTGGCCATGCTGTTCATGCCGACGTCGTGGGCCGACGGCAAGACCAGCCGGCGGAACGGCTGCGCCGCCTGTGGCGAGCTGGGCGGCGCCACCTGGCCCATCCAGCCGCCATAGTTGGGCGACACGGTCACATAGCACTGGTGGTGAGCGGGCAGGCCGCCGGCCACACCGCCCCCGGCGGCCTCGCAGAAGCCAAAGGACACGATGGAGTGGGTGGCCTCGTGCACGACCGACGGCGTATCGGCGATCGTTTGCAGTGGCCCGCCGGCGACATGGCCCGTCTGCGTGTTCACCTCGGTCCACTGCTCCGTCACGACCTCACCACTGTCGTCGCGGACCGCCCGGAAGGCGAAGCGGCCAAGGGTGTCCGACCGACCCGAAATATTTTTGATGTTTTCGGAGTCGACGTCGAGGTGTGTGCTGTGGAAGACGCGCAGCTCGCTGAGCCGCACCGTCCGTCCCGGCACCGACAGCTCAATGGAGATGCCGGGCACGGCAATGTACGTGTACACCTGGACACCTTTGCTCGGCATGGCGGCAAGTGTGTCTCCGGAAGACGGAGAGGAGCCCGCAAAATGGGACAAGCAGCGGCAATTCGGACTTCAAAGTCAGCACATCGCAGGAGGGATTTTACGGCCCATTAGAATCGGCAATGCAACGCGCTCTACAGAGTACTCGTACGAGCAGTTGACCGCACCAAACAAATTCTTCCACCTCTGGCTGCGATACGATACACTTGCAGACATATTCGCAAGGCTAACGACAACATCCAGCGTATTTCAGATCTGCAACCAGCACCGACACAGTTTGGCTCATCTCTGATCCGCCACCACCCGCCGCTTTTTTTCCCGCCACAACCAGCGGAACTGGCTTCCTGGTTCCTGAATTTTTCCGACTCTGGGCATGAACTCGGAACTAATTCTACGACCAGGATCAATAACGATAAAACACTTCCGATCACAAACTCGCCCTGATACCTGTCCTGCGTTCCGTCATAATACACCCCGCCGAAATGACACCCCCTCTTACTAAACTCTGGTCAGCATAACCAGGTTATGCGACGCGAGGTTGACTCAATGGACACAGGCACGAGCACGGGCACGAGCACATGCACATGCACATGCACTTGTGATGCTCATGCACAGAAACTCTCTGGTTGGAGGGCCTGGACTTCCCCACGCAAGGGTGTGACGGCCTAGTCATCACAGTTGTATGCACTTGGAATCACACAGCTTATCACAGCGACCTAGCTGCAATTTAAGTCATCACACGGCCGACAGTCGGAAGGCCTTCCCCGCCCCGCGCAGGCTCAGCTCGCCATTCGATCTTGGCCGCCGCCCTTGGCTCCCGCAGGCGGCCATTCCTGGCCACAATCCGCCATACCAGTTCGACCAACCCCATCACAGCGAGAACCCGGTCACCTGAGCGTGTTCCGAAGAGGGCGCACTCGCATGCAATGCGCGTGTGCGGCTGGGCATGAAGGAGGGCGCTGCCCGATTTCTCCATTCTTACCCCTGTGGGTATTGGCATGGAATACTCCGTATTGCGCCACTGTCACCACCCGCGGGCGACGCTGCGGTTCCCGCGGTTGTCGCGTTTTGGAATGTCCCCGGCCCCATGCCGCCCCCATGAACGGATGGCCCGGTGAAAGGCTGGCGACAGATATGGCCGTGGCGCAAACTCCATCTTCGATGGCTACGGAGCAGGCCGCAGCGGCACAGACGCACGGCTCGCGAGGATCTTCAGTGGCCTGAGACAGCGGAAGTGAGAGCTTCGGGGCACCGTGCGTTTGTGTTCTGCAGCGGAATCGGGGCGTCCTGGACGAGGCCGCAAAAAGTGACCAAAGATGGCTTTTTGCTTTCGGTGGGGTTCCGGTGGAGAGAGAGTTGGTCGAGGGCCGAGGCTGGCGACGCGTTGGGCATCGGTGGAGCCCAGAAAGCAAGAAGCACAAGTCTGCATACGACGTACGGAGCAAGCCACCCGCCCATGGCAACGATGCGAGGCAGCCTACGAGGGAACGCAATCTCCCGACGAGAAGAAGCAACGAAAAAGTGAGAACCAACAGCTCGGCGGCCGTCCATGTTCAGCTCCGCTGGCCGTGGGCAGTGGCGGACATCGCATTCACAAAGCCGCGGCTGAGACCTGTTTCGTCGGAGAGATGAAGAAAGTGGAGAGCGCACCTCTCCACATCAGGACAGCTTTCCGGACTATCAGGACAGAAATCCAGGCAGGGGGGAATGAAGCGAAAAAAGTAGACCACACGACCATAACAGATGACCAAGAGATCTGCGACATGCGAGAGCGCGAAAGAGGCAAGCTGCCTTTCTTGCCCAGACGATCACCGTCTCCGCCTCTGCAGCGAGGCCCGCACTGTGTCTCGGCACGGGTGGCCGCCGCGTGAGTTATGATATTATCCTATCGTTGCGACGCGACCTCGTGCGCACCAGCTGCCTCTCCGAGGGCCTTTGCTGCAGGCAGGCACAGGCACAGGCACAAGCTGGAAGCTCGGCGAGTTGACGTCAAGCTCCGGGGGGTGGGGTGGGGTAACGGTAGGGGTGGTTGCTTACGACGTACGGAGAAGGAGTATTACGAGCGACTCCCCGCAAAGGTTGTCGATTATTACCACCAGAAACGGCGCGGGAGCCGTTGCGAGCATTCAACGGCCTTGCACGACGCGGTGGCCTACAAGTGCGAACCTTGCATGCACGTACTCGTACTTGCTCGTAAGATACCTGCCGCGCACCCACAGCCCCGCCTGAAACTGCCGGAATATTGGCTTGCGAAACGGCAGCGGGTGCTTTTGGCTAGTCGATGCGGTCGTCGGTCCTCATCTGCCCACATACGCCAGAGAATAAGCGACAGACGACGATCATAAGCAGGAATAGGGGGGCCGGGGATTAGTACGCGTACGAGTGTTGTGAAGATTCCTAGATACGTCTTCATGTCCGACAACTTTTTTTCCCCCTTCCCTTCGGTACACCTTTCCGGCCTAGTTCGAGTGGCTTTCTCACGTCAAGTTATCGCATCTCATATTCTCGCGTCACCGGCCGGCGTACCGCGAGGATGGGATAGGTGGGATACTTAGGTGGGATCTGCGCTATCAACGCCAGCTTCTCCCTAGCAACATTCAGCATCATTTCAGCCCACGGGATGGAAGCCCTTTTTTTTTTTTCGTCCGGGTACGAGTACGTGTTGCTGACGAGGACGGACAGCAAACGACCGCCCCGCGCTCACCTGATGCACGGAAAAGTACTCGTACCGCGTCGGATGCCCTGGCCTGGCCGTCCCGTTGACTAGCCTCTGGCGTCAGGGCCTTCCAAGTTGGCAGGACACGGCCGATCAGAAACAACAACGAACCTGTTCGCGCGACACGGCAAGACGGTACCTTCCTTTTCCGTTTGCACATCATCTTACGAGTGCAAGCACGATTAGTCGTCGGGTCCCTGCGAAACCACCAAAGCCACCAAAACCACCAAAACTGCCAAAACTGCCCCACGGCCTTACCGAGCCTCTTATTCCTCTTCCACTTCTTCGTTCTTCAACCCCCCTGCACGTCCAAAGAAGGAAGCAAAACAGGGCGCTCCCAATCACGCTTTTTTAAGGCAAGGATACCATGATACCAGCATTTGAGTACGAGCACCGCGCCCCCCTGCCCACGCTCTTAATAAGCGCTCCTGCGAAGCAAACTGGTGCAAGGCTGCTTGGGCCAGGCGTTTTCTAGCTGGGGGGGCAGTGGTTCGACGCCACTTGCGCGGTCGAAGCGCACGATGGCCGATTACACAGGGCCATCTAGCATGGACGAGAAACAGTCGACTGCACGTGTTATTGGCCCATTTCAGGCGCATAACTCAATCTCGACAACCTCGGCCGACTTCGTATGATGATTATGTCTGCCGTGCCGTGCAAATCATTTCTGACGCAAGGTCATTTGGCGGTGCAGGAAAACAGGAAAGGAAACAATGCACACATGATTTTGCGGGCTTTTCTACGAGTACGAGTATTCGAGTGGTCGATCAGCCCCTGTACGGGGCTTCCTGTGCGTCCGCAGCATCGGCATGCTCCGTTACTCATCCTTAGTCAAGATACGAACACTCGTACGTATTATTACAACGTATCCGTACTCCGTACTTGACTCGTACTGGGCGACGCACGCTGCTGGGGGCAGGGATTGGTCCGGGGCTTGGCAGAGATTCTGCAGTGCTGGACCGCCTGTCCGCCTGCATACAAGTACGAGTACTCCGTACTCTGTGAAAACGGCCAGATACGGACTAGCGAGGTGATAGTTGCTTCTGGTTCGTGCGGATACAAGCGAGATACGAGTAAACGCGCATCTTTCCATGTACCCGTACGCCGTACATACGGAGCGCTCGCAGTTCCGCCATGCCTGGGACAGGGGTCTTGCTGCAAGGTCCAGACCGCTGTGACCGGATGAAGAATGGCGCCTGCAGTGCGCTGCTGCAGTGTTCGCTGCAGGAACCGACATCCCGTGACAAGCGACAAAAATGCCCCGAATAGTGTGTACTCGTACGGAGTATTGGACGGCATGGCCGCAGAAACGGTCGCAAAAGTGGCGGTTGTCAGTGCACTGTGCCCATTATATTACCGCCATTTCAAAATTTCGTCGTGGGATTTCATGATTGACGCCGGTACAGCCGACGCTTGGCGGGGGGGATGCTGTGCATTAGGAATAACGGAGTAATAGTACGTAGTATGAACGAATAATACTCTGTAACGCGCAAACGAGTACTTTGTGTTAGCATGTTTGCTGGCAGCAGCGAACTGGCACTTTCCCTCCCGCCCCAAATCTCGCCAAGGCCCAGGCCAGGACGGCAAAATATTTGTTGGTCCGCAAGCACCACCACGCTGCAGCCCGGGCCGGAAGGCATATCCGGGGCCATCCTGCATCCTTGCTCTCGATAGTGCGCAACTGGTGGTTTCGTACTCGTCGTTGGCCCGGGGGGAGGGGCGTACGACGTAAGCGGCACAGCCAACGACGAGTACGAGTCCGGAGGATGGAGCGAGTATTTTGCTCAGGTGCGCTACGACGCTTGTGCTCTAGCGTACCCGCCATCCACCGGACGGCTCCTGGGTTGCCACGAGAAGAGCACACGGCGCCAGTTGGTTTCCCACTCTAGTCGTAGAGCTCTGGGGCTGTCTTTATGACTACGTCGTACTCGTACTTTTGAGTGGGGAGGGATTTGGGGGGAGGGGATTGGGGGGGAGGACGAACAGGAGAGCAGGAGAGAAGGAGGAGAGAGATATGAGTGAGTGCTCCGTACGAGTGGAAAAGGGAAATGGGATCGGCCGACAGGCTGGTTGATTTCATTAATTTCTGTCCTCGTCCCGCCCGTCGTCGGCTGTCAACGTGTTTTGCCGCAGCGTGACAGCCGGCCAGCGAAACCGGCCTGCTGTGAAAGGGGGCTTTTCTTCTCCTCGGAGGCATAGTCGTATCGGGGTACCTTGCCTTTTGACGCGCAGGTTGCAGTACGTCGTAGGTGGCAAAAAAATGCTCTTTATTTTGCCGCGGATGCGCAGCTTTGGAAAGGGCCACCAGGGCGGGTGGGCCAACGTGACATTGGGTCTTCCGCCCCCCCCCCCCCCCGTTCTTCAATGAGGTCCTCGTCGTGAGCACCAGCATGTGTCGCGGATGACGGGTTCGTATCTTAGCCCTTTTTCTTGCTTCCTTGGGGGGTTTGCGCATCCACTACCGGCCATCACGGACCAGAGATACGATAGGTAAGAACGGAGTACGGGTGCTCCGTGCAAGCACGACAGGAAAAGCCACCTGTTGCTAAGGCCACCTGGCGGCCCATTGAAATCTCTGCCGCGGCCTGCGCCGTGTCTCTTGTCCTTGGGCCCCCCTATTCATTTCGGGCCCGTCCTGGGCCCCTGCGCAGCCGCGGGACCCCCCCCCTCCGTTGCGTTGACCCAAGCAGGTGGAGGGGGTGGAAGAGGATGGATGTGGGAGGACCAACAAATACGAGTCGTCGGTATCCTGTGTCTCGGGATTGGGAAGGGCAGCCTTGGGGAGCCAACAAGACATTCTCGGTGTGCTCTGGGAGATCAAGGCGGCGGCGGCGCGATAAAAAAAAGGGCTAAACCGGACAGGACGTCAAAGGCGTGGCAGCGGCTGGCTACAGGGTTTTGCATGACCGACTCGTCTCATACTCGTAGTTGCCGTTGGACGAGTATGATACGGACTACTCCTCGTAGGGGGGAGGGGGGGGCGCTGGAGACATCGAAACCACTCCGGGTGAATACAGCGGCCAAGTCAGTCGGCCGCTGTATTCACCCGCAAGCCCTTGTTCGAACCCCCCCCCCCCCCCCCCCCCCCCCCCCATACCGAGGTTGCTGTGGCTGCTGGGACGGACGAAAGCGACAGGCCGCGCGACTGTCCTTTCCCTTTTGGTCGCCAATCAATGTTGGGTCTAGCGTCCGCTCGCTCTGCCTTCCATTTTCCTTTTTTCTTACCCGATTTTTTTATTGCTGGTCCCCTCCCTTCCACGCTGCGCACCATTCCCCACGTCTGGGGCTCTCCTCCCTCCCCCCCCCTGCTGCACCCGACAAACCTCCAACTGCTAGCAATACAAAGTGTCCAACGCTGTCCTCGTTGTGTTTAGTCCCGTCCCAGTCAAATAAAGCGCAGAATAAGAGTGGGCTCCACACCCCCACTACGCGACACCAAGCGGAAAAAAGATACCTGGCTGGAAAGCCGCCGTCCTTCCTGTTTACCGTTGCCAATGGTGCTAATCGGCCATTGCTCGTCCGCCACCCTTTCGCGCTTTCCCTTTCCGAGTACACGGCCGCAGCACACAGCAATCTTGCCCTCTGCTCGCTCGCCGGCATGCTTTCCTCTTTCCTATTCTACCAGATTTCCACCTGACCTTTTTGCTCTTTTCTGCTCTTTGTTGCTCTTTGCTGCCCTCTTCTTTCTACTCCGTACTCGCACTCGTACGTTGCTCTATTCCACCCCCCTGTACCGACGATCTTTACCGCGACACAAGACAACGCCTTCTCTAAACGATCCGCTTTGACCTCTTGCACCGACAAGGTCATCAGGAAAAAGGGACTCGCAGCCCTCCCTGGCAAACGGTTGAAAAACTCCCCAGCAGCAGAACGACAAGGACCCCCAAGGACCTTTTCGCCTAGACGAGCACGGATCTGCGAGCAGAACCGACTCATACGACCACCGCCACCCCGTGCTGGGCTGATCGCTCTGCCGAGTGCCTTGCTTCCCCCGCTCGACTTCCTTGTCATAAGCTGCAGCCGGCAATCCTTCGCCTGTCTGACAAGACTCGCCTCAGTAAACAGCAATAGATCCGGCCTAGTTCGACCAGCATCAACTGTCGGGTCGTCCTTTTTACATCCTTTTTTTCCACATTTACACTCGAACCGTCTGCACTTTTGCTCGTGCGCATCACGACATATTCGCAACGTCCTCGGAATCATCCTACTCGATTCCGGTCTCCTTTCTGCAACCGCGAAACGACAGCGAAACTGCCGGTATGCACGCCTCTCCATAGCCCCCCTCCCCTTTCTGCCCTGCCAGGCCTGAAACTCCACGACAGGGGACGTCCCTGCTTGCCCCAAGTGTGTGGTACTTGTATTCGAGTACTGGCTCGGCGTTCCTACAGGCATGCCCTTACCCTGAAAACTTCTCTTGCACACGATCCCACACTACCTATTCGTACTCGTATCTTCCATTGCCTGCCACCCCCCCCCGCTACATACACTCCCGCGTGTGTGACACCCCCCCCTTCGGATCTGATCGCCCTCTAGTGTCAGTGTCCCACCACGCAGCATTCCACCCCTCTGGCTTCCTATCTTTCCCTACCGACTAGCTCCCTACAATATCTCCTCTCATCCTCCCTACATTCCACCACGTCTCTCCATCTCCGTCAACACCACCTGTTGTGAATCTCCTTCGGACTGACGCGCCTCGACCTCTACAGACCAAGGCTTGATCTAGTCGTCTTGCACCCTTCACACGGAAACACACGGACATACGACTGCAAACACTCCGATCGTCTGGCCACGACTGGCTTCGCAATACCTGACGCCTGTCCGGACCCCATGTTGTCGACCCTGCTCATCCAGCTGCAACGGCCATGCTGAGCTCCGTCTCCATGCGCGCCAGCCTTTCCGTGGCGCCTCTCTCCATTCATAAGAACGATCTCGCGGCGACATCTGGCGACGATGTCTACCTGAGCGGCTTCCAGAACACCCTCTCTTCGTCCGCCACCCTGTCCTCGCACGGGGGAAGCGTCTACCCACACACCCAGATGACACCGCCGGCGACGCCCAACGGCTCCCAAGAGGACCTCGCGCGCAACAGCGACAACTACACCCTCAACACACTCTCCCAGTCCGACGCACCGCCGGTCTTCCACAACTTCCTGCGAGCCTACTATGCCTTCCAACCCAGCTACTCGCCCGCCGACTCGACGGTGACGCTGCCTATGAATGAAGGCGACGTCATCCTCGTGCATTCTATCCACACCAATGGCTGGGCCGATGGCACCCTCTTGGTGTCTGGCGCTCGCGGCTGGCTGCCAACGAACTACTGCGATGCCTACGAGCCCGAAGAGATGCGGAACCTGTTGAATGCGCTGCTGAACTTTTGGGACCTGATGCGGAGCACTACAGTGAACGACAATGAGATTTTTGGCAACCAGGAGTTCATGAAGGGCATAATAGCCGGCGTCCGTTATCTTCTCGTACGTGGAACTTGTCCTCTTGTACCATGTCTCGTTAGCTAACTGCCTAGGAACGCACGGATTGCCTCACTCGCGAGTCGACTCTGGTACAGCGACATGATGGCCTGCGGCGCGGCCGCAAGTCTCTTCTGTCCGAACTGTCCTCGCTCGTCAAGTCTGCCAAGCGTCTGCAAGAGCACCAACGCTTTCCTGACCCGGCCGAGAACGTTAACAACATTGTCGATGAGATGATTCTCAAGGCCTTCAAAATTGTTGTCAAGGCCGTCCGGTTCTGCGACGTGTTTGAAGACAGCCGCCAGCAATACGTACAGGCCACAGCTCTATCCGCTTCGCATCCGAGCCTCAAGGCCTTGCCTGCAGTGCAGGAAAACTACATTCCGCCAACACCGCCTGCGGACAGTATTACGTTTGACGGTCGGAGGGCAAACCTGCTTCTGTCCACCTCTGATCCTCTTATTTCCTCAGCCTCGGGACCTGCCACTACTACGTCCCCTGTCAATAAGCGCCTGTCTACCCTAACGACGGCCAACCTACAGCACCGGGCGTCGCAGTCCGGCTCCAGAAACTCCTTGGCCAAGAACCGCATGTCATCGTCCAGCATGTCTCATCGTGTTTCCCTCGCTGGTCCTTCACCTCTCTCGCAGGCTCACAACCTGGTCTCCCACCGTCTGGGCGAGCGGCACGACATATTCCTTTCCTACCTGGGCTCTTTCATTGGTCGTCTGCACCTCCACTCCCAGTCTCGCCCGCAGCTCGCCCTGGCCATCAAGCAGTCGGCCACGTCTGGGAGTCAGCTGCTGGTTGTGGTTGACGTCGTCTCGGGTCATGACTCTCTGAGCCGTGAGATCCTGTATCAGTCGCGCGTCGCCATGTCCGACCGCATTCTCGAGCTCGTTTACCTCGCGCGGGACATTCTGACCTGCAACGTGCCCGAGTACGAGGACGTCATTATTCCCCAGGATAACGGACGTCTCCTCACCGCTGCCACCAACTGCGTGAAGGCCACAGGAGAGTGCGTCGCCAAGACAAAATGGGTCATTGAGCGCATCGGCGATTTCGAGCATGAGTTTGATGATTACACACTCGCCTTCGACGTTGACTTCTCGATCTTGGACGAATCATTTGCAGGCGTCACATCTGATGTTGCGAGCGCAATGACGGCCGAAACGGTGACCATGGACAACTATGCCGACGGTGCGAACGTACAGGAGCAGTGCGCGTTCACCGAAGCGCTCAGCACCGCTTCGGATTCGTTTACCTCGTGCGCCTCCGATTTCCATGAAGTAGCCGTCAACGATGAGCAGCCGCTTTCGACGACTTCTATGACTAGCCACAGGCTGTCGTCTGTGCCGCATGCCAAGAGTCTCTCTGTTGACAAGCCCCTGCCTGACGTCCCTCACATCACTTCCCCGATTGAGAATCACCACGAGTCTCGTCAATTCTCCCTGACGTCGTCCCGGCCGCATTCGTTTGCCATGGACGACGTCTCCGCGCTAGACAGTATGACGTCGTCGGTGTCATCTATCCGCCCCACGCTTCCACCTCTGCCCCGCATGTCGACGTTCCTGACAGGCGACGAGTACAACCTGGTTGAGCAGCCGCCCACCACCACTGAGGGTGGTTTCACGTCGTCCTTCCACTCCGAGAGTCTGACCGTGATGAGCTCTGGCACGACGAGCACGTACGCCAGCCGGAACTCGGAATCAAGCCTGGTGTCCAGAACCTCGACACGGGCCACGACGCCCGACAACACACTTGTGAATCAGCCGTCCTTCTCGGAGCTGAGCACGACTGCGAGCTCTACATTCGTCGAAGAAGCCGAGGTGGATGTGGAATCCAAGCTTCTTGAGCGCACGTACGCCCACGAGCTCATGTTCAATAAGGAAGGCCTAGTCACTGGCGGATCGCTGCCGGCTCTGGTTGAGCGATTGACAACGCACGAGTCCACTCCGGACGCCATGTTTGTGTCCACGTTCTACCTGACCTTCCGTCTTTTCTGCACGCCAGCGAAGCTGGCAGAGGCGCTGATTGATCGCTTCGAGTATGTCGGAGAATCGCCGCATATGGCTGGCCCTGTCCGGCTCCGGGTCTACAACGTTTTCAAGGGCTGGCTAGAGTCTCATTGGCGCGACGACACGGACCAGGAGTCTCTCGTTTTGATTGAGCCCTTTGCTGAGCAGAGACTCGGCGCCGTCCTCCCGTCGGCGGGCCGCCGGCTTATGGAATTGGTCCAGCGCGTCAGCGTGACCGACGGTGCTCTGGTGCCGCGCTTGGTGTCCTCCATGGCCAAGTCGAACCCGTCGCTTACCCAATTTATTTCGACGGACTCGCCGCTCCCGCCAACGATCATGTCCAAGGCTCTTCAAAATGGCTTGGCAAACTGGAAGATGGGAGGCACGATCCCGACCGTCATGGATTTTGACGCAGTCGAGCTGGCGCGCCAGCTGACGATGCGGCAAATGAACATATTCTGCTCCATCGTGCCAGAAGAGCTGCTGGGTTCTCGGTGGATGAAGAATGGCGGGATTGGCTCGCCGAATGTCAAGGCCATGACGGCACTGAGCACGGATCTCTCCAACCTGGTGGCGGACACGATCCTGACGCACAGCGAGGTGAAGCGGCGTGCGGCCGTCATCAAGCAGTGGATCAAGGTGGCACGAGAGTGCTTCGACCTGCACAACTATGATGCTCTCATGGCCATCATCTGCAGCCTCAACAGTTCCACGATTGCGCGTCTTCGCAAGACATGGGATATCATATCGCCAAAGCGGCGAGAAATGCTCAAGGCGTTGCAGGCCGTTGTTGAGCCGGCGCAGAACAGCAAGGTTCTCCGGGGACGGCTTAACGCCCACGTTCCACCGTGTCTTCCCTTCCTCGGCATGTACCTGACAGACTTGACATTTGTGGACGTTGGCAACCCGGCAACGAAGCAGCTTCCTGGCCAAGATGGTGGTGACCGGAGCGGCAACGGCAACGGCAGCGATAACGGCAGCGACAGCGGCAGCGGCAGCGGCGGGTTGACAGTGGTCAACTTTGACAAGCACACGCGCACGGCCAAGATCATTGGCGAGCTGCAACGATTCCAGATTCCGTACCGGCTTACGGAGGTCCCGGACATGCAGGAGTGGATCGGCGAGCAGATCAGCCGGGTCCGCGAGATGGACAAGACACAAGGCGATAATGTGCAAGTGTCTTACTATCGCAAGAGCCTGCTGTTGGAGCCGCGCGAGGCGCAGATTCTCAAGTCGGTCGTTGAGATCGGCACCGCAGCGGCGACGCCTGCGGCCGCTCCGTCGAAGGAGGTCAGCCGAACGGACTTGTTCGCCTGGATGCGCGGCGGGAACAACGCAGTCAATGCGACGGGCGCCCCTGGTGTGTAAGCACAGACGCCCTCCTCGACACTTGAATCTCTCGAAGCCTGTGCCCAATCGACCGCGCATCATACCCTTTTTCTGCGGTCCTACCCATTTTTTATTATTCAAGCAAACTACAACGACTATTCATGCCTTCACGGCCGCATTATGAAGCAACGGACTGCTTTCCCAGCTTACCATTTTTACTTATTATTTATTTTTTTTGCTTGTGTCGCACGGTCGAGGCGCATCATGCTACAATCTGTTTGGCAATTTTCAGTGCCCCTTGTGGACGTTCTGTGTCGTGAAGCAGGCGGGGGGCGGGGAAGGGGATCGAAGCGAGCGAAGCGAAGCGATCATGGGACGAAAGGCTTGAAAATTGTGTTAAACTGGTCGGTCGAAGGAGCTCGCGCTCATCTACTTCAGCTGGCATGTTGATGTTTCTATTCTGTTTTGACTGGTCATTTGCCGGGAAAGGTCCGCCAAGGGAGTTTTCTGTTTTCTGTTTTCTGTTTTCTGTTTACTGTTTACTGTTTTTTTTTCCTGCTTCAATGTGTGTACATTGTACCGCATTGTTTTCCTGGGGCTGCGACGGTTGGCATCGGGAGAACTGGGCTTTACGGGTGGGTAAAAGGAAAGGACTCGGGCTGGCGGGAGGGTGTCGGGGAACGCCTCTGCCGGGCAGCGACGGAGAACGGACATGGCGTTTGTCGTGATGGGAACGTTGCGTGGTAGATAGCGAATTTGACTGCTTACTACGTTTCACACTACGTTTCACAGCGAGGCTCTAGAGAAAGGCAAAGCAAGCAATATCTGGTCTTTATTGGGTTTAAGCTTTCGTACAGAGGCAACAGCAAAATATGTCGTGTTTACACATTGCCCCACTTTATTCAAACTTTGCGGCTGCGGCCGTCTATTTCCAGGTGATTCCGTTCTATGTCCCACGCTGTCTCGCGGGCGACGCGTCTCGGGGAAGGGAGAGGATGGGGAGCAGACGAGACGCTGCTGATCGGGGGGGTGGGGAGAGAGAGCGGCCGGGATTGGACGCTTTATTTCCAGCCAGGGAAGTTGAGCATGCTGCCGTTCTCCTGGAGGGCGCGGTGCAGGTCAAAGGCCTGGAAGAGCAGGTGGGGCTCGTGGCCCATGCCGTGGGCGAGGCAGTAGGCGTCGGCGTGGTCGAGGTAGTCGGTGAGGATGGGCTGGTAGAGGGGGTGGGCGCACTTGCGGACGATGACGCGGGCGCGCTCGCGGGGGCTGAGGCCGCGGACGTCAGCGAGACCCTGCTCGGTGACAATGACGTCGAGGTCGTGCTCGGTCTGGTCGACGTGGGTGCACATGGGGACGATGCAGCTGATGCCGTGGGGGTCGGTCTTGGAGGGGCGGGTGGAGGGGGTGTGCATGATGGAGTATTTGGCGTTGCGGAGGAAGTCGGCGGAGCCGCCGAGGCCGTTGAGCATGCGGGAGCCGTTGACACAGGTGCTGTTGGCGTGGGCGTAGAGGTCGACCTCGACGGGGGTGTTCATGCCGATGACGCCGAGGCGGCGGATGAGCTCGGGGCTGTTGGAGACCTGCTGGGCGCGCAGCAGCAGCTTGTCCTTGTAGCTGGGCCAGTTGGCGTAGAAGCGCTTGAAGCCGTCGGGCGAGAAGCGGACCGAGGTGGCGGTGGCAAAGTCGAGGTGGCCCGAGTCAAAGAGGTCGAGGAAGGTGTCCTGGATGACCTCGGTCCAGACCTTGAGGTGCCAGAACTTGGCGTGCTGCAGGCCGCCGATGACGGCGTTGGCAATGTTGCCGATGCCCGACTGCAGCGGCAGCAGCGACGGCGGCAGGCGGCCCTGGCTGACCTCGTGCTCAAAGTACTCGATAAGATGGCCGGCGATCTTGGCCGACGACTCGTCGGCGGCCGAGTTGGGCAGCGTCTGGTCCTGGTAGTCGGACTCGACCACGCCGACGACCTTTTCGGGGTCAATGGGGATCGACGTGGTGCCGATGCGGTCCTCGACCTGCGTGATCAGGTACGGCTTGCGCCGCGGCGGCAGGTCCGTCATGGTAATGTCGTGCAGGCCCTCGAAGCTGGGCAGCGACGTGTTGACCTCGATGATGACCTTGTCGGCCATTTGTATCAGCTCGGGCGTCGCGCCCACCGACGCGCCCGGCACGATGCTGCCATCGGCCAGAATGTCCGTCGCCTCCACCACGGCCACGTCCAGCCCGCGCTTGCCCTCCGGCCGGTCCTTGGTGTAGAAGCCGTACACCAGGTCTGACGGGAACATGGACAGGTGCTTGTCGAAGAAGTGAATCTTGCCATTGTTGATGCCCTTGGCAATCGCCTTGCCCACCTGATGCGGCGACCGCCGTTCAATCATGTCCAGCTCCGCCCACCGGTTCTCCGTCTCCGCCCCCGACGAGGCGCCGACAAAGAGCGAGTATCGCAGCTGGCCCTGCAGCTTGTTCTTCTCCACGTGGTCGGCCAAGAAGGTGGGGATCTTCCTGCAGCGCAAAAACAAAGAAAGAACCGTTAGCAAACGCCAAACATGGGGAAACCCTGCCGCCACCGACGAGCACGTACTTGGGGTAGCCCACGCCTGTGAAGCCCGACCAGCCAATGTAGGCGCCATTGGGAAAGTGGTGCAGCAGGTCCTGGGGCTGGCACACTTTGGCCAGCATGGACGCGCGCTGCACGCGCGACCGGAGTGCGGCGGAGGCCATTGAGAGCAACAGAACAGAGACCAAAAAAAAGTATGGAGAGGAGAGAGGAACACGGAATTCGGGGCGCGTATCAGACGGCTTTCCACATGCGTTGACACTCGACAAGGCCCGTGGGAAACAAAAAAAAAAGGCAAGGGAGAGGGATAAAAAAGGGCCAGGTGGGAACTTCGGACCACCTGGAATGGGGAGGGGCAATCGAGCTCTCCTTCGCGCTCGCGTGGAATTTGTGCGAAGGAGCGGCGCTTCGCAACTGACCACCGGACGCACTAACAGCGGCTTACCGAACGCAAGCCGAATTCCTCGCTCGTCTCATTGGTGACTTGCCTGAGCAGACTCCCTTCGTCCAGAACGCGGTGCGCATCAACCTTTATGCGTCTCATTTGACGTTTTCTATTGGCCAGTGGCCCCACGAGGCGCCGGACGTTCGCAAATTGCTTCAAGCAGCCAGGTGCCACTTGACCACTCGATCCTTCCGCCTCTGGGGTAACAAACCTGCCCCGTCTGGAGTACGAGTATGGGGATGGGGTTGCCCTGGTCTTGGTGGCGTTTGGAAACGGCGGTGAGTCGCGTGGAAGCGTTCTGTGCAGCGCACGTGATCATCGGAGACAGCGACAATCGGAAGAACTTTCTGCGGGAGGGCCGAAGCCGGCGCCGAGTGAGCGAGATTGCAGAAGCGCAGGCTGCGAAGAGTGTACTCTACTTGTAAACGAACTCAGAAACCATGGCCATGGAGACGGTAACGAGATGAAGATTGAAGAAAGCGGGCAGGTTCTGTTGCATCTTGCACTGTCTTGAATCTGGTGAATGCAGTGATAGCTAAGACGTAGGTTCTTTTACATGGTAGAAGTGGCTTTCAGAGGTCAATTGAAAGTGTGAACAGTACGAAGTACGTACACAGATACGTTGTACTGTAGAATCACTGCTCAAGATAAGCCCAGTGGTCCTCCATGAGGGCGCTGTTTCTCTTATATACGACATGCATAAATAGTCCACCAATCACCCAGGTCCAGTGGCCAAATGGCAAGGCGCTTGGCTACGAACCAAGAGATTGCAGGTTCGATCCCTGCCTGGATCGGTGGCTTCCACTCACTGCCCGTATAGCTCAGTGGTAGAGCGCAGCACTCGTAATGCTGAGGTCCACGGTTCGATCCCGTGTGTGGGCATTTGTTGACATTAGCTGACTACAGTCTTCTAATTATCATTTTTTGCCGTTGGTTCCAATCCTCCCATAGGATGTACAGTACATTGTTTTTTTTCTTCCCTTCTTACCTGTTCAGACGTAAGGTAGTACCGCAAGACGTTACGTCGACGCAGCTAGACCTAAAATAATATTATCTATCCCATAAGACCACAATTCAGTATCCAGCTTTTAGTACGCTTCTGCTTTAACGGCTAAAGATGTAAGGGCTTAATAGTGCCTATCGAAATTGATGTCGTCGTCTCCTCCTCGACAGTGCCCATCGCGCTGCTAGGAAACGGAGCTTAATATTCGGTAACCCACGACTTTTATTGGGTAGCTATTGTCCAATGACCAATGCCAACGTCATATTGTGCCGCTTTATTTCTGATGATGCAAGACTCTGCAGATATATGACGACTAGTCCGATCTGCGCCCCTTATTAGCAAACAATATATGTCTATTATATGTAGCTGCCCAATGATTAATGGCACCTTTTCAACTTTAATTGGTTGTGTACAGTTACCTGCGATAGGAGTGTGGAATAAGTGGTAGGGGACTGAATGACAGCATGCGTAAGGAGATAATGCGACCGACCACCACGGTGGCTTGGCAACAAGGCAACTGATGAGACAGCGTAACCTGTCGAAGCCAGCCGAGGTCGATCGTGCACGTCTCCGTTTTCGGACCTGCAGTAAGCATGTGTAATGGTTCGACCAAGGTGAAGCTTCGATACAAAATCCACCTAGTGCTCCGTATATTACTACGTACAACATGGCACAATCGTTGTATTATTACAACACGTTGACATGCCTAAAAAAGTGCTATATAGCAACTCTTGGCATCAGCAGCCGACGTGGCCGACTGGATCGCCGAAGGTCCAGTTGATGCAGCTACCTTTACGCTGACAGACGGCGGAGGTGCCTTAAGCTGTCCTCATCCGGTTCCGAGAACGACCATTTCACTACCCATAAATCACTCGAGCGACCCAAGCGCTACATGTGTCTTGCTTCCAGCGACAGTGAGAGAGCGAGCAAGCATTTTATACCTGCAACTTGCGCAATCACCGGCTTCTGACTCGTGGCCTAGGGCGCCGATCCGCTGCCGCCCGTTGTACGCACCGGAAGCCAGAGGTTCGGGAGCTTGCAGCGAAGACGCAGTAGAGTTGGTATTGATGCGAACAGTATTTCCTTTCAATATATACAGACAATAACCGATCACTTATTTTCCCATCCAATACCCCCGCTCGTTTTGAACCATCCCAGATCCAGTCCTTCCGGTTATCCCCGTGAGAATACTCGAGCCTCCTCTCTTCAAGAACTTGCCGCTTCCAATCGTACTTACGACGCCTGCTCCATCGCGGTCCCATGCCAGCTTTCCTCCAAGAAAGACGAACCGCGGCCAGTTCCGCACTTCAATACCCTCAAAAGGGGTATAGTCAATACGGTGGTGAAGATTCTCATTGCGGATGGTAAACTTCTTTGCTGCGGGTTTGGTCCCGTTACAGCTTCCTTCCTCTGTTCCGTGTGTACGACCGGTTGTTGCTGCGGCTACTGGTGCCTCCTCCGGGTACCAAATAACGATATCCGCGTCAAAGCCTGGCAGCAGACTTCCCTTCCGGTTACCCAGCCCGTATAGCTTGGCCGGGTTGGTTGACGTGAGCTGGACAAATCGAGGTAGTGAGATGCGGATCAAGTCATCCTGCACATCGGTGTGGCTGATTGTTCGGTTGAAGAGCAGCGGTAGCCGTGTTTCTAAGCCAGGCAGTCCGTTGGGCACATGTCGAAAGTCGGCGTGGGGCTTTCCATCACCATTCACCACACCACACCCTCGCATCTTACCGCAGGGGTGGTCAAAGGTGCTCGGTGCGTGGTCTGATGACACGACCGTAAAGGTTCCGTTCGCCAGGCCTTGCCAAAGATACTCCAGGTCTTTGGCGTCGTGCCGCAGTGGAGGAGCGCATATGTTTTTGGCGCCCTCGAAATCGTCTGGCCCCGATCTCAGCTTGTCGCTTGTGAGATACAAGTAGTGAGGACACGTTTCCGCATGGATCGGGAGGAGCCGTCTTTGGGCTTCGTTGACATGGCGAATAGCCTCTGGCGCCGACATGTGAACAATGAGTATAGGCGCGTCGGTTACCTCGGCCAGGCTGATGGCGCGATACGTAGCCTCGCTCTCTGCGATCTGAGGACGAGCTATGGAGTGAAAGTAGGTCCCGGTGTTTTTGCGCTCGCTAAGTCTCCTACAATAGTTGTTAGTAAGAAACGGATGGTGAAGGAAGCAATAGACGTGCTTACTTGGTGATTTGCTCAATAATATCGTTATTTTCGGCGTGGATCATGGTGGTAATGCCGAGCTCGCGCGCCCGCATCATAATAGTAAAAAGCTCGCCATCGCCCAGTTTAAGGGGCTGATATGTCATGTACAGCTTGACGCTGGTGATTCCCTGCTCCACCAACAACGGGAGCTCATTCTCGATAACCGCCTCGTTGGGGTTGGTAATAATAAGATGGAATCCATAGTCACAGAAAGCTTGGTCCTTAGCTTTTTGGTGATACGCTTCGAGTGCAGGCCAGATGCTCTGCTCTTCGCGCTTCTGGGTCGCAAAGGCTATCACAGTCGTGTTGCCTCCGGCAATGGCAGACCGGGTGCCGCTTTCCCAGGTGTCCCCTGTTGGAGCATTGTCCTGCTCAATGTGAGCGTGTGAGTCGACTCCACTGAAACTGTTAGCCCAACTCCCGAGCACCGAACATGGCTTGTCGAACTCACCCTGGCGTAATGTAGGCGCCCTCGGCGTCAACGATTTTTGTTTCCCTGCCGGCCTCGAGATTTTGGCCTACAACCGTGATCTTTCCGTCGCGTACACCAATCTCCGTCCCTAGTGGAAGGACTTCGGTGGCGGTAACCTAGACAGAAAGCGGTTAATTGATGCGCAAGAAAAGGCTACTGCCGGTACTGCTCACGATGTAACCGTTTTTGACAATCAGATCCAACATGGTGCCTCTCAGTCCGAAATAAAAAGCAACAGCTATTGCTCGCGCGCAAATAACTATAGGCACCCCATACTTTAAGAGTCGTTCGGTAGAGTACTCCGTAATACTGCCTCGTGCAAATACGTCTTGCCCCACTCGACCGCGACATGTCCGTTATCTGAATTGTATTATGGAACCTCCCGTCGCCTTTGTCGTTGGCCGTCGGCCAAACTGATAAGACACCAACCATATTAGCGGTGTTCACTCGCCGAAACGCCAGCGGCATGGAGGCTGATGCGACGGCACTGGGGCAAAAACGCTCTTTACGGTTTTAGCATGCTCGGCAGAATATTGACCGGCCATTGGTGTTCACCGTGGTCAATGCATTTCTTTAAAGAGCGAGTAGATTTTGCGATGCTTGTTGGAAGGATAAGCTGCCAGAATACCAATTTTTTGCATATACACCCTTTCCTCGTCCAAGATGTTAAGTTCTCGCTTCTTAGTGGTTGCGGCAGCGCAGCTGGGCCCCATCCAGCTGGCTACGCCACGGTCCAAGGTCATTGGTCGCATGATCAAGCTGCTCGATCAAGCAGCTGCATCCAAGGTTAAGCTTGTCGTTTTTCCGGAGCTTGCTCTGACTACCTTCTTCCCCCGCCATATCATTGAAGACCCCGAGGAGCTGGCCAAGTACTATGAAAACGAGTCCGCGGACACGCCAGATGCTCTTCTGGTGAACCCCAACACGAAGCCACTTTTCGACCAAGCAAAAAGCCATTCAATCGATATGTCCTTGGGCTATGCCGAGCGTTGGACGGATTCCAAGGGCAAGACGACAAGCTTCAACACCATGGTCTACTACTCGGCCACGAGGAACAAAATCCTGGCAAAGTACCGCAAGGTACACCTACCAGGTAGCCCGAAGCCCCTCTTGAAGCCGAACCATGCGGAGCAGTTGGAGAAGATGTACTTTGCATCTGGCGATCTCGGTTTTGAAGCGTTTCGCGTTCCCGGCCTCATTGAGACGAGTCTCAAGGCAAAAGATGTGCAGGGCGAAGACAAGTGTGAGGGCAAGGGCGACCCGATCATGGGGATGCTGCTGTGCAACGACCGACGTTGGCCCGAGGGCTGGCGATGCTACGGCCTACAGGGCGCCGAGCTCGTCCTCCAGGGCTACAATACTCGTGGCTATGCGCCACAAAACCCTGGTACGAGCGACGAGCAAGAGCAGTTGGCCATATTTCACCACCGCCTGGCCTGTCAAGCGGGAAGCTACCAGAACGCATGCTTCAGCATCAACTGTGGCAAGGCTGGGTACGAGGACGGAGGCCTGCTCATTGGGAGCTCCATAATCGTGGCTCCCAGTGGGAAAGTCATTGCTGAATCCAAGACATCAGACGATGAGCTGGTTGTGGCAAATATCGATCTGGCAGAGTGCCGATTCAACAAGGAGGGCGTGTTCAACTTTGGGAAACATCGGCAGGTTCAGCATTATGCACGCATTGTCGAGCAAGTGGGTGTTGAGGAGCCGCCATTTTTGGCTGAATAGAATTAGTAATACCGGCGTGTACGTGGAAAGAAAACTAGGTGGCATTACATGAACTCAACCAACTTTTGCTTGTCCAGTGCCCTTGCCAATTTGCCATTCTCTAAAGAGGGCCTCCGTCCGTCGAAGGCTCGCGCTCATCAGTCCCTTCCTGCCACCGGCGCCCCTCTGGGCAAGCCTCAAGGCCCATCTCCATCTCTTGGTGAGGGCTTGGACCTCGGCATACTCATTTGAAAATGTCGCGGTCATTTCGTGAGTAGCTGGGCTTCCTGAACTGGAAGGACTAATCGACATTGCAGCCGGATGATCTAAAGAGTCTGGTTGTTGCGCGGAGCCGCTGAGTGAGTCACTCTGTGACGGTATTGATGGCTGGGTTAGGATGAGAAGGTGCATCAGGAAAGTAGATGCAATGGCAAAGTTGTGCTTGGACCCTGTGTGCATGGTTAGCATTTCAGTCAAGATCTGAGCCAACAAGGCGTATAAACAAACATACAGCTGTGCCAGAAACTATCCCAGTCGGCTGCCGTCAAACTCTCAATGAAGTTGACCAGCTCCCTGGTCGAGCTTACTGCCCCAAGCACAACCGCCGAGGCGCCACCGCTTTCCCAAAACGATGGCTGATCAGACAAGTCCCGAGCCGTGATTGCTGCCATGGCAAGAGGCCGCAGCAACGCCCTAAACAAGGAGAGCTGTGCGACAACATAGGCCAGCCGAAGGGAGCCGCTGCTCATGAGTTCGTCTGTTGCCCTTCTACCAAGTGCCGGGTCGGTGATGCTGTCCGCACTGCGTGTGAGGCACAGGCACGGAGGCAGCTCTTGGTTCCATCGCATTAGCCGTGCCCGGAGTGGTTTGGCCAAGTTCAGAGCCAGTTGGAGATCCCCGGTCGTCTGACCCATGGCTTGGACAGTGAAGAAAGTCGACATGATGTCCCGTAGTATCATGGTAAGGGACACGAGATAGTAGAGTTGGTTGGTGACTGAACAGTCGCTTTTGTGGTTGGCATATCCAATACCGTCGGAAAAGTCGTCCGTCTCAGTCAACGGAACGTCGCAATCTTCCAGATGGATATGGCTCGGCATTCCCTGGCCGAAGGCGGTCCAAGTCTCGGCGACAAAGACCGCCCGCCACAAGCGTTTGCGGAGTTTGATTTCCCACAGTTCGATCGCTGACCAGTGGGTGGGATCCCGGTTCAGCCCGAGCGTCTGGCAGCTCGCCACGATCGTCGCGCAGAGCCGCCAGTTAAAGGTTGCTTCTCCAAACAGGCTGTCATGAGCTTGCCGCTGCAGGATCAGCAGAGACGCCTGGATGGTGCTGAGTCTCACATCGGGATACTCCAGTAGAAGAGCAGCCCACGCAATCCGAAAGACTTCCGTCGAGGCTGGAGCTTCGGCCTCTTCGATACAGAGTTCGTCGTCATAGATGGTAAACGGCAGACTAGAAGCACAAATGGCGGCCAGGAAAGATAGCGGCATCCTTCCCACATCGTCGTCTGTGATCGGCATCTGTTCCAGGCTCAGGATGGGAAAATAGGGATAAATAAAGCGAAAGAACAGCCGGATCAGCTGTCGGGCGAACGAAGGGCGGATCATGCTGTTGAACTTTGACCTGAGATTCTCTAGGGACGAGACTTCCAGTTTCGGTTCCGAGTTCTCGAGCTGGGATGATTCCATAGTCGTAAACACGGATGGTGGTTGGAATTCAGCATTGGCTTCGACGGGCCGGGTGTACTGGTAGAGAGTAGATGTGTATAGTGATTCCGACTGCAGATGGCTGTTCGGTCGTCTTCTCGAGATGAGATACGTATCAAGCTCCCCGGATGGACCGACATATCGATACGATCTTCCCGGCTGCTGTTCCAAGCTGACCCTCGCTTGGGGACCAGACGCCCTAGGAGGTGTTGGCGGCAGTTTCTCGACATAATGTTGCTGTGGCACCGAGGCATTTGGTGCAAAGTCCTGCCCAGTACGCGACTCTGTGAAAGGCGGCAGCAGCTCGGCCAAGTCGAACATGCCATGCGTGTCGTTCATGGACTCTTCCATGGAAAGATTCGGAAGCATTTGTTGCACGTCGGCATCTAGTAGGAAATCGAAGCCCGGCATGGAGAGCTCGCCAATGGGGCTTGCTATGGGCTCATCTCCGTCCGTTTGCCGCCGGGGCAGTGGGTCGTCATCTTCAGTCTCGCCTTGTGCCGGCCTGACGGGCCGACGGCGAAATCCCGGCCCATTGACAAAGGTGCACTGGCGGCCTTTGATGCGGCACAGCCCACAGGGAGGTTGCGACTCGATAGAGCAGGCAACTTTGCGTGATCGGCAGAAATCACACGGTCTGTTCCGGCGTGATTTGTATTGGCGGCTGCCTATCGCCTGTGGTCGTGAGGGCCCCTCCATTCAATGGGAGGTATACGGCTAGTCCCAACTCTCCCTCTTCCACCAGTTTCGCTAAATATTAGGTCGTGGTTCAGGAAAAACCCCAGTACGGAGTACAGGATCTGGGGGTGACATTAAGGGATGAAGGTAAGAACGATTCTACTGATTGCGATTGTACGACTGATTGGCTAGTGCAGAGTTTGGTAGATTACTATTACTAATGTGGTGTATATACCTGGCATTCCAGGCGCCGATACGCCTAGGGCTACTCGAAGACCTAGTGATGGCGCCAGACTGCGCACAACGAAGTCTGGCTACCATCAACAAGCTACTTTCGAAAATACATCTCCAGATCTTCAGTACGGCCATTGCCTCTACTGAACCTGCGCTAGTCAGGCCTACGCAGCATCTGGCAAGATCTCTGCTAAGGCTTCTCCTTGTACAGCCCCTTTGAGAGCAGTCCTTATTGAAGAACTGTCGGGCCAACGCTAGGAGCGCGCACGGAGTAGAAGCCACAGTGGAGGATCTTAAAATCCTTGCTCATCTATGGAGTACTCCGTACGGAAAGCGGATAATACTACGTTCCGTATTTAGCCTCGCGATATACGAGTAGAAGCCCCCTGAACACATGTATAGAGGTCTCTGTTGCAAAGAGTTTTGTGTAATATCATACCGTCTCAGTCTTGATGTCCTTTTCTTTAACATCAGCTGATCCCGAGGCGAGTGAATACGTGAGCAAGACTTGTAACTTGTAAAGCTTACCAAGCATCGAACAGTAGGAGAGACGGGTAATCACATTTATATCTACTTTTATATACCATACTCAGTTTGAATACTGGCCACCCTTGGCCCGCTACGAAAGACACTCATAGCCCCTCGACGACGACACCATCAATCTTTGTCATGCCTTTGGGCAGACGAGGCTCGAACTGCTCGGTAGCAGTCGGATGCTTGTGGTGGGCGCGCTGCATGCGACGGTTATAGTGCTCGTAGGCGGTCATTCCTGTCTCGTAGCCCTCCCGAGTCGGCGTCTTTGCCGAGACAAATTGCGGCAGGGGTGAGATGAGCTCATCATTGTTGAGACCGAAAAAGAACGGTAGTGAGTACCGGGCACGGCCTGTCTTGTTGCACACTCTGTGGATCGTGCTCAGATAGACATCATTTGTCAGTCGCGACATCATGTCGCCGAGGTTGACCACGAAGGTGTGTGGCTCCAGCTTGGGTTTGATCCACTGGCCGGCGGCGTTGAGGACCTCGAGAGACTCGACATCGTAGGGATCTTGGGCGATCATAGTCATGACTAGATTTCAGGCATTAGTATGGACAACCGACACAAGGAAATCATACAGAGAAGCTGCCTACACTGCACATCGGTGTGAGCACCAAGACCGGTCGACTCGTTGTCGTCCACCTCCTGTGGCGGGTAGTAAAGCGCTCGGATACCTGCCACGGGATATGTGTACTTCTTGCTGAAGTAGTCTTTGTCAATCCCAATAACTTTGGCCATGGTAGCAGTGAGTTTCCGCATCAGCCCCAGGCATGCAACTCGATATTCACGCATGGCAGGCTTAAAGTTGGCCGAGTCCTCATCACTGGGCCACTGATTCTCACGGAGGAGAATCTTGGGCTGATATCCCGCTCCTTTGGTGTCGAGCTCCGGCTCGTAGCCGGTAGTCATCGACTCCTTCAGGTCTACACTTTACCGTTAGCTTGTTGTTTTCGAGGCCAGAACGGGAGAGCTGGCTCAGCTTGCCTCCTTTCTTTAAGCGGTCCACGTTGGTGTAGTATGGCTCCTCGTATCCCATGAAAGACTTTGATAGCGACTGGTGGACTTTGCGCTTCGTCTCCAGAGGCAGAGAAAAGAACTCCCTGGACCCAGCAAAGGCCCGCTCTACGATAGCCCAATCGATGCCGTGGTTCTTAATGACAAAAAAACCCACTCGCATGCAGGCATCTCGCAGTTCCTCGACTAGCTTCTCCATATCCTCGGGCGAGGCATCTTCCGAGACCAACGGTGTCAAATCGATCACGGGGATTCGGTCAAACTGGCCACTCACCCCGCCGGCATTCAGAACTCTCGAGATACCCTGCGAGAGTACAAGCTTGCCGTCAATAACACCCGCAGCACCCTCCATTCGTGGCTCGGCAACAGCGGCAGGCATTGTCGGAATCTGTGAGTGGTTCTCTGGTTGTATGCTTGTGTGTTTGCGTGGTTAATGTCGCTCTGATTATTTGGCCCGATATTAGTCTATGATTGCGATCCCAAATGGTTATTTTATCTTGTTAACCACGGCCAGCAGACTACAGTGAAGTGCGACGCGCAACTATGCGGCTGCGCGACGCTAACCTGTGATAGATAAGAGTGGGCCAGTGCAATCGATCGTACGTTTCTGGCCTACGGCATACAAGCCCGACGGCCAGGCAACGCTTACTCCGTAGCCGCGGCCTATCGGGGAAAGAATCTTGATAGCAAGCCAACTACTTGCAGATATTGGTGATCTGCATTCCATAGTTAGCTTTTAATGGCAGAGGAGGTCAGGCGAGCTGTCTCCAGAAGAACAGTCGTATCAAATCCAGGCCGTGTCAGACGACGACGACGGCACAATGACAAGCCTCCCATCAGTCACGGGTCGATCGACCCGGCAAGTCAACATTCTTCTCATCAACCCAAACACCAGCGCCTACATGACGGATGCCTGTCTACGCAGTATCCAGTCTACGTTGCCCGCGAACACCTCCGTATACGGATTCACTTGTCCAAAGTCCGGGCCGAGTGCTGTGGAAGGCAAGGTCGATGCCACACTATCGGCAGCCGACTGTTTCCGGGCTTTGGCCCCACTTCTACGTGACTCCAGTGCAGACTCTGTCCGTTTCGACGGCTTCTTGGTCGCTTGTTTCTCGGCGCATCCGCTTATTAGCATGCTGCGCGAGGAATACTCACAGCCGACTATTGGCATCATGGAAGCCGCCCTGTACGCGAGCCGCATGTGTGGCGACTCGCTGGGAATTGTCACTACAAGCGAGCGGTCGAGTCGGTTACATGGTAAATCTGTTGTCGACTACGGCCTGGGGGCCTATTCGGTGGGGTGTGAGACAGGGCACATTTCTGTCCTCGAGCTGGACTCTAAGCCCAAGGAAATTGTTTACGCCGGCATTGCTACCGCGGCTCAGAAGCTAGTCGAGAAGGGCGCCGACTGCATCTGCTTGGGCTGCGCCGGTATGACAGAGCTGCAGGGCGTCTGTAGAGCGGCCGTTGGCATGGACGAGGGCAAAGCCATGATCGTTGACGGCGTCGCCATGGGCGTTCATTTCCTGGCAGCCCTGGCGCGTGAGGGCCTTGGCACGGCCAAGGTAGGGGCGTATCGAAGCGCTGCTGCTGGACGAGAGAAGAGGGGGCAGGATTGGTTGTGAACCAAACAGCTTTAGCATACCAAGTAGCGAAATAGCCTCCGACATTTGAAGACAGAGCTCCCATATTATCACAATGTTGCTACAGTAGTCAGCTGGAATGGCAGTATCCCGTATTTACAAGTGCTTATCTGTCGGGCTATCCGCCTTGCGCACAAGCTGGGTTTTGGCCGACGGGAAGCGGCTAAAACTGGCCGTTGCCTTAGCCTAGGGTGGTATTTCCGATGTAGCATGCACTACGCCCGCTGCAGTAGCCTATTTCGCAAGGGACTTCAGCAAATAACTTTCACCTGACTTTAACATTTATATCAGGATAACGCGGTGCCGAACCAGCTGCAGTCCACTTCCGGTATAGTTCTCAGACGCATTGCCACATTTGCCTACACGACTTTGAAAATGGCAGTGCTCTACACAAATGGCATTATCATTACCGTGGACAAGCAGCGGAGAGTCATCCGCAATGGCTTCATCCTCGTCCAGGGCAACCGCATATCTGCCATAGACTCTACGTCTCAACTAAAGGATCTTGCTCTCCCCCCAGATACCCGACAAGTCGATCTTCAGCGCAAGATCGTCATTCCCGGCTTGATCAATGGGCATGTCCACCTCATTCAGTCGCTCATGCGCGGCCTCGGCGAAGACCTCGGACTGCACGACTGGGCCTCGTGTGCCATCTGGCCATTGGAAGTTGCCTATGAAGGCGACGATGGCTATGTCGCCGCCAAGCTGACTATGACGGAGATGTTAAAGTCTGGGACCACTTGCTTCCTGGAACCCATGCTTCCTGCTTCCGCTGGATTTGATAATATCTGCCGCGCCGTCGAAGAGACTGGAATCCGCGCATGCTTGGTTAGACAACCCATTGAGAGCCCTCGACGAAGCAGCCGATCACTAACTATCAACCACAGGGCAAACTGGTCAAAGGTCCCAAGTCCGATCCTGGCGCTGGAATCGCCGACGCCCGCGACAAGCAAGCCGACCAGATGTCCATTGAGAGCGTCGTAACCGCCCACAGCAAGCACCATGGCACATGCGACGACCGCCTGCACGTCTGGTTCGCGACCGAGACACCCAGGGGCGCGGACGAAGCCGGCTTCGCCGCTATTGGCAAGGCCTCACTCGACAACAACATACGGCTCACGATGCATCTGTCCGAAGCGGCCAAGGACTTTGAGATGATCCGCGAGAGCTACCACGCCACACCGGGCGAGTTCTGCCGCAACGTGCATGCGGCTGGGCCTCACGCTGTGCTCGGACACATGGTCCACTTGGACCATGCTGTTGATTTCGACATCCTCAGCAAGTCCGGTGCGCACATTGCGCACAATCCTAGCAGCAACGCGAAGCTCGCAGACGGCATTGCGCCTATCCCGCAGCTGCTGGCCAGCGGGGTGAATGTCTGCATCGGCAGCGATGGCGGCCCGTGCAACAATGCCCATGACCTCTTCCGTGACATGCATCTCGCTGGTATCATCCACAAGGGCAGGCTGCAGGATGCGAGTGTGTTGCCGTCCGAACAGGTTATTGAGATGGCTACGATCAACGGTGCTAAAGCTCTTGGGTTGGAAAAGGAGCTTGGCAGCCTCGAGGTTGGAAAGAAGGCCGACTTTGTCGTGGTGAACACTGGCGGCCTACATACGGCACCCTTTGACGAGGCTGCAGTCGGAGATGGTGGGATGCATCCTGCTACGATTGTGGTTCACTCCTGCACGGGACAAGATGTGGATATGGTGGTTCTTGATGGCCGTGAGGTGGTAAAGGGAGGTAATCTGGTGGAAATTGACGAAGAAAAGGTAAAAGACGATGCGCGAGTGGCCATTGCGAGTCTTCGGAAGCGGACAGGGGTCATGGCGCAACCAGCAAAGATGAACTGGACTTATGTATGAATGGACGGCAAGGTAGCACGGCTAAACGCTGGTTGGCAGTAGCCATAACCGGGTGTCTGACTTGGAGTTGCATCTCGAAACAGCTCTATAAGTGGCAAGTGGAATAATCAAGGCTCCTTGTAACGAGTTATTTTCGGGAGGATAGGCAACGCTGTGTGTTGACATTTGCAAATTGTTTTCAGCCCGCTTTGGGGCCTATCAACGGACATGGTGTGGCTTCCGCTTCCACTCGTCCAGTGCGTCCCTAGCGTGGCATAGAAGTTTCCCTGTAAGACTACTCTTGGGGCCGAACCAGAAAGGACCTTGACAGTAATGTAATGGGATGGAAATCTCTCATACTCCTTTACCCATACACTACTTCCTGACAACACGCACGACATAGCTACCACAACTTGCGAGGGTATGAAGGGTTCTGCCGAGGTTGTTGGCGGCACCATACGGAGTAGTGCTCTCTCAAGGCATCACCCGCCACCATTCATATTGCACAGATGCCGAGATAAGCCGACACTAATGCTGCATTAAGATCTCAAGGGATTCCGTATATCAGCTGCGGTCCTTATGTAGATCCGCTTAGGGTAGGCGATGCCGTGCCAAGGCTCATCAAATGGGACAATCTCTGGCCTAGTCCAGAGCACACGCCCCAGTTCCGGCCCCCAATGGAGGATTAACGCTCGGCCTGTCTGGGCTTTGTCGGAAAGTTCATCTGCATGCTGATGTTGGCGATGGGCGAGCAGGAGAGCATATTTGACCAGAAAAATAAATATCTGATTGCAAGTCTCCGGGCCCGAATATATCCTCCGCACGGAGGTTCCTCGGAGGAGAATGGTCCAGGTACACGGTGTCTAAAGCATGGCCCTTCCCAATTGCAGAGTCCAGCATTTCCATCGAAAAAGATTACGACCATGTTTGCCTAGAAATTGTACGATAGCGAGTCTCTCGAAGTTTTGAATACTGATGGGCAGTGGATCAGGCGCAAGCAAGAGCGAAAGGTCTTTATGGTTTATTTGGGTGATATGACCGGGAGGCTCACAAACGACGTGTTCCAGAGCACAGCTCATTGGGTCTGTAACAGGGCGTCAGAGGTAAAGCCTTCCCAGGGACGATACCCAATCCCCTTTTTCTTTGGCCCAAACAATGACGAGTTGCTGTCCACGCTGTCACAATTTGGGACAGATGGAACGTCACTTCATGAGAACTACAAGCGTGGCATTGCCGGGTACGAGCATGATAGCCTCAGGCTACAACGGGCACACGACACCCAGATGCCGTCGAAAAAGTATCGCCGATGCTTCGGCCAGGCATGGCCAAGATCAAGGGCGTTGTGGTGGACGGCAAGCGATTAGCAGTCGATTAGCAACTGGAAAAGAAAGATCATTCTTATCATCGTTCTTCAAACATATGAGAATTGTCCAATGAAGGTTCCACTTGTTCAAGGCTCCTCTATCTGCAGGATGGTACGAAGATGATAAAATTCTCCATACTCTTGACGGCTAACGTAGCGGCCTGGGAAGAATCTGCATATGGGGCACACGGGCACGGATTACTACGTCGTACGCGATTCTACCGTGGCACACCGCATAGCGCAGCTTACAGAAGATAGACTGTGGGGAGAGCCCCGTAGATAAGCCCATCGTCACTCCGCAATTTGACGGCCAAGGCCCATTTTAGATACGGCCAAGGCAGCTTAGATACGGCCAAGAGACAGCTCATTGTCTGCGCGTCGGATATTATTCAGTGCGCCGGATATGTGTAATATGTGACTGCCCGTTTTATCTAACGCTTGTAAAATCGGCGCTATCGCAAATTTGGGCGTCTTGGTATCGCCAACCTCACCTGTGGGAGACATGAGGATAATATGTATTTGAGGCGTACTGCCAATCGATTCTTGGCAATCTTTTTTTCAACCACCTCTAGACATTCAGAGCAGCGAGAATGTTCTTCTTCAGCAAACTCCGGGAGGTAGTATGGGGGAAGCCAGCCGCCACGAAGGGCGAGAGAAGGCTGGTGGTCAAGCTCGACGCCTGCATCATGACGTTTGTCTGTCTGATGTACTGGGTCAACTACCTGGACCGATCGAACTTTTCCAACGCTTACGTCTCCGGCCTGAAAGAAGATCTGAACATGCACGGTACCGAGTTCAACCAGATCAATTCCGTCTTTTACGTCGGATACACCGTTGGACAGATCCCGAACAACATTGCGCTCCAAAAGATTGCTCCGCATCTGTATCTCAGCATTGCCATTGTCATCTGGGGCTTTCTCACTCTCGGCCTCTCCTTTGTCACCAGCTGGCACCAGGTCATGGCCATCCGGTTTTGTGAGGGCATGTTCGAGTCGGCCACCTTTGTTGGCTCCCATTATATTATGGGTAGCTGGTACAGCGAACAGGAAATCGGCAAACGGACTGCCATCTTTGCTGCTTCTGGCGTTGCTGGAAACATGTTCTCTGGTGTCCTGCAGGGTGCCATTCACAAACACTTGAGTGAGCATCTGGTCCAGCTCCGTTTTCCATGTACATTTCTAACTTGTGCACAGATGGGCTCCACGGAAGAGCGGGCTGGCGCTGGATGTTCATCATCGACTTTTTGATCACGCTTCCGGTTGCAGCGATAGGGTAAGCTACAGCAGAATCCGTCTCGCACAATATGAGAGCGAGGCTCAGGATGTTAACTTGCCTTGTTAGATTTATTGTCTTCCCGGGACATCCTGAAACGACAAAGAGCAAATTCTTTTCAGCAGAAGAGAAGAAGATGGCAATCGAGCGCCTCCCTGAGCCTACGCTCAAGCGCGGAAAACTCGGCTGGACTTTATTCAGGCGCGTGCTTATGAGCTGGGAAATTTATGCCCTCTCCATTCTCGCCGCTCTCGCCGGCGACACGGAGATGTGGGCCGACAACAGCATCCTTAACCTGCTACTGAAAAAGCTGGGCACATACAGCGTTGAGCAGGTCAACTACATTCCGACGGCGATTTACGGAATCGGAATGGTTTCCATTCTGCTCTGCAGTTGGTACTCCGACTACTTTGTGAAAGCCGGTGGCCGTTGGCACACCGGCCTTTTTCTTTCGGCCACAGCTCTTATTTCCGGCGCCATTATGCTGAACCCCCCCAGTCTCGGCGCAAAGTTGTTCGCTTTGTTCATCAACGGTGCCCAGCTGGGATATCGCGGTGTCTTGTTCTCGTGGGCCAATGACCTCATGCGGAAGGATGACGCCAAGAGAGGAGTTGTGATTGGCATGATGAATGCCATGAGTAAGTTCTCTATTCCACCTGACTGACTGTATAGCGATGCTGACAATTACAGCAATTGCGTTTTACATCTTCTGGTCGCTGCTGTTCTACAACACGACCCAGGCTCCCGACTGGTACGAGGGTAGCATTGCCATGATCGTTACAGCTGTTGCCATGGCGTTTAGTGTCATGAGTGTTGTGTACTTTGAGAGGCGCGACGCGAAGAAGGCTGGCACTGTCGAGGCTACGACAAATGACATTGAGTCTGATGGCGAAGTCAGTGTCATTCACGGAAAGCCGAACAAGACTGAAGATTCTGTTTAAAGACTTGCTATTGTAGGGCTTGGTTACTATTAATTCTGAATATACTTCACGGGATTGTCAAGGCCGTGAAATGGACCAGTCCGGCATGATTAGTGACTTGCCTTATCGAGCTCTAAGCTGCTACATCTTTGTTCTGTTCAGATCAAAGGGCAAAGAACTATCGTATTACGGAGTATAAACATTCCTCTCTGCAGAAAACAGAAAACTTTCCAGTACACCATAATGAGACCGGAGGCGAGCTAATTCCCGGCCTGTTGCCTGAGCAGAATACAAGGAATCGTGTGAGCAGTGAAGCTGTGCGTCTCGAGTTGCGGCCTTCGTTTGTGGAGCACCCCCAGACATGGGCAACCTCTCTCCTATTCGTTAATCGCCTCGGGATTTCCGAGTAGGGACCCGCAATAGCTGCGTCCTGTCGCATCTTCGAGGCCGGGACCGGTGCAGATCCGGATGCCGCAGGCCATACTATTACTCGTATTCTCCGCCTGAAGCTTCCCAGCGGCGGCGAGCGATAGATTCTCTAAACTGTCTCTCAACTGTCCCTTTAGGCCCATCTTTTCACAGTACACAAACAGCCCTATGCCGTCCACCATGTATGAGTTAAGTGGCCTCTGGAGACTACTCACGGTGAACATCGCCCCCGAGGGGCGAAACGACTCATTGGGAGCAAAATTAAGGCCCTCATGGGTTTAAAAGGGCTCAGCACTGTAAAAAATTAACAAATGTAAGAAAGGCATGGTGGTTCAGCATACCAACTCTTCGGCCTGGACCAGATAGGGTGATGATGATGATCATGGTGATGTTTTTCGCCGTGGGAGAAGGCCGTAGGCCCTCCGGGACCCCCCTGGGGGTATGGGGGGTGCCATGCTAGGTGCTCTCGCAGTATCTATATGGCAATGCCATACATGTGGTGGTTGCACCGTCGAGGCTGAACATCAGCCCCTGTGGCATGTCGGAAGGTCCCGGCCACCTCCCATCGCGCCGGTAGCCTTGTGTTCCGGTGCCACTGAGTTGTGGCTTGGCTGACCAGATAGCGTGCACAGCCCTGAAAGCTTATATCATGTATCTAGTGCCTTGGCGCTGCCTACTAAGGCAGTCCGTGTGCCCAGATACATTTTTTTGCTTAGTCTTTTCACAAGTTGCATATACCAAAGGCAGAGCGTTAAGTCGGCCCAAAAATTACTTGTTGCTGAAAGTACTAGAAACCGCGTTTAACCTAACTAAAATGCGGATATATGGCCGGCAGAAACCCCATGGCATGCTTCTTTCTCGATATTATCTACTGCTTGGGAGACATCATCATCTCCTCGTTGTCTGCAATCGGAGCCGGCCTGTTGACCGACTTATTCAACTCGTTGGTGCCAACCACGTTCTCGGTGCCCTCAAGGTGCAGATGGTAGTCCTTGTTTTGGCTGAGCACGTACTCTTCATGGTCAATCTTCCGGAACATGAAGTAGAAGACAACGGTGAGAACGCCGCCTGTGATGGCCGGGCCGCCAAAGTCCCAGGTCAGGTAGGGATCCGTAACGACGGACGAGCAGGCCAGACCGATGGCGTAGGCGATAGCGGTGTTGAACAGGTTGATACCAGACACCAGGCCACGCATGTTCACGGGCGCGCGGGAGTAGGCAATACCAAAGGCGGGAACGTTGACAAACAGCTCGCTGATACCGCCAATGGCGTAGGGAATGGCCATATACCAAATCGTGATGGGAGCAACACCGGTGCCAATGGTGCAGTCATTGGAGCCGTAGTGACCGCAAGGGGACTGCTTGTACGCGTAGTAGTTAAGGACCGTGTAGCCAACGCCGCCGATGGACGACAAGGCCAGACCGGTGGTGATGCGGGCGATGGGGCCGTAGTGGATGTTGAAACGCCGCAGCGTCGGGTAGAGGCCGTAGTTCAGGATGGGCGCAGCACCAATGATGCTGAGCGAGTTGAAGTTGCCAATAACGTCGTTAGGCACACCATTGGTTGTGAGCATCGTGGACAGGTAGCTGGCAGCATTGCCGATACCGTTGTCGTTGAGGTACTGAATGGGGAAGAAACAGAAGATGCCAGTGGCCTGGAACGTGCGGCGGACGTCCTCCACGAACTCATCGTTCCACTCGACCTTGTAGTTCAGGCCGGCAGCAGCAATGTTCGACGGCTTGGCCAGTTCCCAGAAACCGTGGCGACCAATGCGGAGAAAGCCACCACGACGGAAGATGATGCCCAGGATGCGGAACACGTTGGGAAGATCACTGCCAGCAGGCGGGTGGAGAATCAACTTGTCCTTGAGGAACCACATAAGCAGCGGCAGCGGCAGGTAGAGGATGAGGGGAATGACGAAAGCGAGCCACCACTAAAAAAAAAAAGGTCAGTTCATGGCTTATCAGCAAGATTGGGGTTTTAGTAAGAGCTTGACGTACCCCCACGTATTTCTCAGAGTACGCTGTGGCGACGCCCATGAAGCCGCCAATGTTGATCATGAGGTAGAACCAGAGCATGGCACGCTCGGTGGTGGCCTCAGGGTCCTCGATGACGCGCTCGCCCTTCTTGGTGACAATGACCATGGGGACGGTGTTGACCATTTGGTCGAGCAACAGGGGAGAGACGTTGGGCTTGAACATGGCAGCACCAATAGCCAGGATGTAAACGCCGAGGAAGAAGGGAGCCTTGGCATGTCCGTTTTCCAGCAGCGTCTTGGAGCCGGCGACGACCATGAGGATGTGACCAATACCGAAGACGCCGATGCCTCCGCAGATCAGCTTGAAACGACCGGTGCGCGAGTCGGCGAGGTAACCAAAGAAGACGGGTAGCGAGTAGGCAAGCATGCTGAAAGACTGGCTGACGGCGTTGGAGGTGACGGTGCCGAGGCCGAGAGCACCGGCGGTCTCCTGGGTGCCGCGAGGCGGAGCGCCCCAGCCATTGCCGCCAATGGGCATGGGCCGATTGACGTAGTTGCTAATCAGGGGCTGCACACCGTAGTACGACGCCCGCTCGCAGAACTCGACGATGCAGATGAGGTAGGCGATGAGGGGAAGCTTGCCGGGGACGCGGCGCAGTGTCTTGAGCTCCTCTTCGGTCGGCTTGCCCTCGTAGTCGGCCTCCATGACGGAAGCGTCGAGGTAGATGCCATGGGAATCGCCCTCAGGGGTGTGCGACCGCTTCTGGTCGCCATCGGCGACGGCCGTGATGTCTTTTTCGTTGGCTGGACACAGGTTAGTGACGAGTTTTTCCCAGCAGTGTTTCCAACTCCCGAATAGGAGGGCGCATTCTCGTTTCGAAACCGAAACAGAAACTCCATGCACATACGGTAACTCATTCTGACCCGTGGTGATTGTCCAGGAGGAGCAATATGACTGGCAGCGGGCGCAGGGCAGACGACGTCAAAGAGGGATGAGTAGCAGAAGAACCAAAACCACTTTCTGGGAGGCGGCTGGTCTTTATGTGTCGGTTGCACCACTGGGCGACCGTCTTAGCGTAGCTGTTACAGCTCTGAGGGGGCAAGGGCAGATCACGTCACGGCCAATGAGAAGCGAAAATGACAGAACGCGAGGAGGAAGGAGCTGGCGGTATCACACGGGGCAGATACGTGGAACAACCGTCGACAGGGCCCAAGATAACGGATGCCGACTGGGGGAGGCGAGAAACAACGTGACACCTCAAGCCAGGTGCTGGCGACTGCCCAAAGAAGCAGCTTCTGCGTTTAATTTTTGGGCCGGTTGCAGAGCGTTGGGACCGACCCCTCTCGCTCGGCCGTCGTAACCCCAGTCGCCTTCCCCATTTGTTCGATTTGCCCCATGCGCTCATAACTGGTGCTCACCACGCAGGGAACTTTTTGCTCCTGGCCCGACGATTTCCTATCTGTGGTCTTGGCATTCGCCCGGCAAGCGCTGTTTTATTGTGCTCCACGGTTTATCGGCGCATTCTCACTGTTTCTGCTTTAGGTAGGTGGTAATCCGTGCACCAGTGATGATCTGTGCTTACTTTTTAGTGCATCTTAGCTCCCTATTTTGGGGCGCCACGAGTCTTGGCACCGGGACATGTTACGTACCAGGCAATATGGGTCTAGAGTCCATTTGGATGGTCCTCATTTTCTTTGGTTATTTCATCATTCTGCCGGCATCTTTGTCTGGTGGTAACAGGGCCGGATCAGTCGCGGTTCCGTCTCACCACGCCACTTTGCTTCGTGCCTTTCGCTCTCCGCCCTATAGCGCTGCGGCTATCCTGGAAGTGGCAAGATACACACTTGGGTCAACGGAGAAGCCCTACGAACGTGCACCGCCTTGTGGCGGAAGAAATCGAAGGAAGGCAATAAGAAGAAATTAGTGCGCCGGCTTTCCGTGGCGCTTAAAGGCTTCTTCCCTCTCCTGTCCTGGTGGCATGTACGTGTATCGCTGCAGTCGTAGCCGCAAATCGCCGGCTGGGCCCACCACAACCACATTAGATAACAGTGGCAAACAATGCGCTGGGAACCCCGAACCATGCGCCGCGACTGACCGCTTCTCTGCCTGAGGCGAGAATAAGCGAAACCTGTCGAAACTGGCGCCTCCCCTTTCTCGTAGCCACTCAGCCGGGACTGTGTGGCAAAGTTGGGTGCCGCACTTACGAGTAACCAACTCGTAGCTGTAATTAGAGAGCCGTGTGGGCAACTGCCAAATCTGGCTACAAAGAAAATTCTCCACAACGCAGCCCAGTCGGCAGTATTCCCACCAAAACGAGCCCACCTTCCTAAAAGGGCTGCTTGTATGCAAAGATTTAATCATGGCGCCAGACAATTGTATCATGATCCCAATCTCAGGAAACACGCGGCCCACTTGCTTATATAAACACAATTTTCTACTAGGGTGTTCAGGGTCGTCTCATGTTTCGAGTGATTTGTCGGATACAGCATGGCATTAGACAATTATTACCTCGGGTATATGTACGCCTTAAGGGGCCGTTAAAGTAGCGAATATCAGGAGCAATTTTATTCCATTACGAGTTCTTGAACTTCTCAAGCCTTTCCTGGCGCCCCACAAAGTCGCTGCACGGATGGGGAGGAGTTGATTAGTTGGGGCTTGATTGAACAAGCCTTTGGCTTCCGAGGGCGTTAGCCTTCTCCACCTCTATTGGAGTATGCAAAGGTTTTGTTTTTGACTAAAGGCTTCTGCTCCTCCGAGCGATAAGGACTCGCCCGGACGTTTGATGGCATTAGGTTTGCGATGCTACGGACCAAGAAGAAAGCCAATAATTACTTGTAAATATAGACAACACGATGTTACATTGTGGGAGGGTGGTCAGCCAGCTGGTAATGGGAATCCTCCCATCCCCACCCTTTTGCTTTGTACTAACCGGGGAGAGTGACATCTGTGATAGCGACATCAATTGCGTTTGGCCGACAGTACGCCGAAAAGGAGGGGGCACAATGTGGCACATCCAGGCGGTACCCGTAGGTATCTCGGAAGGCAGAACTATACGCTTTGTGTTGCGAACAACGACCTTGTGTCTCACATCTGCACATTTGTTTATCTCGTAAATGGTTCGGCCCGTCCGCATTCGATAGAGTGCTCCTGGTCCACTGTTTCTCCGTGTTGATAAAAAGTGTAATTTTGATTCGAATTTGATGCTGCGTCCGTTTGGATCGCGGGACGCGATCTCAACTAGGGGCCTTTGCAATATCTCGTCTGAGTAGTCTCCCATACTCGGATATCCGTATCAACCTGCACGTGAACCTGCATTAGATTACGAGAGCGTGGCAGTCTTACTTTGACTAGTCTCCCACAAAGGGAGCCCTGTCCGTTTAGTACTGTTGCCGTTCTCTATGACCCCTCGTGGCTGTTGGTGATTACTGTACATCCGTTTCGACCAATGACCTCACAAAGTAGGCGTACTCTGTGATGCATAACGGTTTCTCAACTTTTACAAAATAGCCTTGTATTCGTTCCTGCCCACGCCAACATGTTTAATCTACTCTTTGACGCGCTCGTTACTATTTTTTATTATTTCATCTGGCGCAAGGGAACCCGAATCCTACAGCGCCTCTGCGTTGGTCTGAGGCTCAAGCAGTTGCGGCGCCCACAGCCCTCGCTGGCCGACTGCCCTCTCCTCTGGCTGCCAGGTGAACTCATCCTCGACATATCCGATTTTCTGCCGCCGGACGGCCAAGTATTTTTGGCCCAGTCATGCCACCAGCTCCATGTGCTCCTCGAGACGAATACCGCTGCTGCACTGCAGACAATCTCCCAGCAGTCACGGATAGATCGAATCACCTTCCTGTGGAGGGAAGCGCACGATAAGGCCGACGTCTGGTGCTGCGAGGTGTGTGCGGCTCTGCACCCTGCTGTCGCTCACGATCAGATTTGTGCGTGGGAGGAATGCGAGGAGGACAATACGATTGCGATGGCATATTGCCGCAGCGGCCACAACCGCAAATGCCACGATTGGTATTGCCAGGGAATGAACAATGGCACGTGGCAGTCGGTCGTGAAACACCGCCATATTCAGCTTGCCTTGAAGTATGACCGCATGCAGCGCAGCAGCGGCAATACTGGGTTTTACCAGCGCTACTACCTAAAGCGTCTGCTTCGTCCAAGGTCGACCGATATACTTGCCGGCTACACCAATCTTCAACACTTTTACAGTTCCTTCATCCGGTGCATACTCTATCCTAGGATTGTTACGAGTCCAATTGATGGACGCCGACACTTTATTTTGCAGTCATTTTTCCCCTTTGAGACGAGTACTGGACCTTCAGATCCGATATATGAGGGCAAAAAGGTTCCGGTCTGCCCGCACATTGCTATCAACTATGACCCAAATTGGGTGTGGTGGCCTGATCCCTCGTTGCAGCGCACGGATGGCTCTTTTTCACCACATTACACTCACCGCGTTGTGCAGCGCCAGAACCAGGATGATGTCACTATCGAAGAGGACGTGTATTATACCAGTTGTGCCCGCTGTCCCACGGACTTGATCCGGCACGCTGATGGTTGGCACACATATCGTGATTTTGGCCCTGAGGGTCCTCCGACCGACTTGGCTTGGCAAGTCCATCTGTGCTTCCTACAAGCCTTCAGTACGACGGACCCAAAAGAATACAATTATGAAGAAAGCGGGCCAACTGTGCACCACGAGGCAGGCAGTGTCCGAACATTGTACGAGAGCGATAGCAGTGAGGTAGGAGACGAAGTTTTTCTTGGATTGAGTGCAGACCAGCTGGCCGCTTACATATTTGTATCGGCCTTTATTTTGTTTTGCTGTTATTTCCATCCTTTACAGATTAACAACAGGCCCGTACTGCAGCTTCTCAAATGTATCGTTCGATATACTGTTCTCCGGCCACCGCCTTGAGAAACTTCATCCTTAGTTCAGAGAAGCATACGATGATGATGGGAAAGCATGAGTGGAATCGTGTGGTCAGGTATTGTCGCGATCGCCGTGTTGGTGTTCTTGATCTCCGATTCGCCGTCGTGTCCAAGCAAATGAAGCTGTGACCATCGTGGCTAGACCTTGATCACAGAAGGCTGAGTTTATTCGGAAGCACTATTGGTGACTGGGGCAAAGAAAAAGTTCACCTGAAAACATCGTGTATATGCGAAAGGTAGGTTTTGTTGTCAAGAACAGGCAAGGATTGCGATAATCAAAACCCCGAGTTTGGAGCGAGTTAATTTGCAGTGTTAGCGGGAATGTAGACCAAGACGAAAGCACGACAGAAAATGATGGCGAGCAATAGACGTAACGGCAAGGAAGAGAAGATCGACGTAGCGAACCCACAGACCGTTCTTCCAGTCTTTTCGAGTCTGGTGCTCGTGTTGGCTTCACCTTGAGGAGGCTACTGAACCCAGCAACCGCGTTGAGGTACGAGCGCTGCTGGGACCAATTCCCAACCCACCCCTGATAGTTTAACGCCGTGTCAGAAAGGCGGGCTGCAAACAGCAATAAATTCAGCGGTTGCCCGCATGTGTATGGTTCCGCTGCGAGCGGCGCCACGGGCGAGGTGCCGGAGAGGAGACGGCAGAGGCCGCAGCATTGGCGGCGTTGGCGGCGGTGAGGGCGGCGGCGGCGGCTGCGTTGGCGCCGTCAGCTGCAGCGTGGGCGGCGGCTGCGGCGGCATTGGCTGCGGTGGCGGCGACATTGGCGTTGACAGCGGCGGCGTTGGCGGCCGCGATAGCATTGGCGGTGCCGGCGTCGGCCCCGCCACCCAGTTGCCCGGGAAGCAGAAGGCCCAGGCGAAGCCGTCGTTATTCCAGGCGGTCTTGCTCCCGCCGGCGTCGATTTGCCAGCCACTGCATGTAGCCGCAGGCTTCGAGAAGCGCGAAGACAGGTGCCACCATGGCGATGCTCGCAATCACCGCCGCAAACTAGGCGACGGCAGACATGCTGGCACGCTGCGTGAGACCGGTTGAGGGAGAGGGGGGAAGAGGTGAGGAGACGCGAGGTGAGGTTAGGAGAGGTGACGAGAGGTGACGAGCGATGGCGATTGGTGAGCGGTGGTGGCTGTGTCGAGAATGAGACAGCAGTGATCAATGGAGAAAGACGTGGCAAGTAAAAGAGAGAGATCTCGAGACGAAAGACGAAACACAAAATGATGAAAAGGAGTGGAGGAAAGATTAAATCAGAAAAATCAGCAAAATCAGCAGACTCAGCAAACTAGTCCTGCTCAGTATGACGGAAAGGGCAGTTACGATCGTTGGATACGGTGCGCGTGTGACGTGCTCCTTCCCAGTGTTGCGCACCCGCCCCAAGGGCTAAAGTCATGATGGAATATGGCCCTGGAACAGAAACCCAGGCTGGCACAGAAACACGGGGATAGTGTCTGTAGTCGACGGACAGGATGTTCAGTATTACCTGTAATTGTTTTCTTCAAGAATCGCAGGTCTCATTTCTCCCCCACACTCATTTTTCATTGTCTGTTCCTTATGACCTACCCAGGTGCCAGCCACCTCGCGATCTTGACAACCAGCCATGCCTCCAAACACGCCACACAAGGTGGGCGAGTCAAGCCAATTACCCGGAAGAATATCCCCCGCAAGAATTGTGAACACCACATCCGCAAAAACAGAGGCGCTCCACGACTCGAGTTTCTTAAAATATACCCAAATTGATACACCAATTTCAAAGTTGACACTCCGTACCACCACATACCGCTAGATAGAACAAATCACAGCCGGGGCATGCTATGTTTCTCCGCTCACCCAGACTTAGCTTACTGTCACGGAGTACTAAGTAAAGATGCGTAGTGTCAATAGTACTGTCTTCACCCTTTGACATCTCAGTAGCCGCCTTCTGCTCCAGCATGTCCTCTCTCCTTTAACGAGCTGGACAATCTCTGCATCTATACGCGATAGTTGGCATTATGGGTAGGATACGGTTTCTGGGATTGAGAGGGATTGTGGCATGGCGTACGAATCAGATGCAAAATCAGTAATCGACACTGGCCCTAGTACGATGAGCTTGGAAGGGAACTGCCCGTTTCTGTAAAGAGGGGAGATGTGTTTCGCCCACATATGATGGACAGTTCTTTTGTGGCATAGCCACAGCCAGTTGAATACTTTTAGACTTACATTCACCAGAAAGTAAAAGAGTTTGGGCCGTTCGACCTCTTTGCTTCGGTGCTTTCACTGTCCATGGCGCTCACGGTCGGCTCATTCTCTCGCATCCAGCCCATTCCGGAAATCCTCTAGCGCGGACGATTGTACGCCTCGTCGCTGGTCATCCTCCTTTCGGGCCTCCAGCCTAGAAGCATGGTTACGAAGCTGAGATACTTCGCCTTTTCCTCTCCGCGTATGCAAGTGATTTGCTTGGAGATGTGCTCCAGTTTGGGCAGTGAAACAGGTCCAATCCAATCTCCTGTATGTGTCGAAAGTCATACCCTTTCTCTCTCAATATGTACTTTCTTGGCTGGACTTGTGAGTGACCAAAATTCCATAAACACACACAGAACTTGCGTTAAAATCTGGCTGAGCCATCCTGCGGACGTCGTCCCGTAGCCAAGTTTGGCTACTACTTGGTACCTGTCGCGTATGACTTGGCCGAATCACACAGGATAGTAGTCATCCGGGCGAGAGGTTGGCAAAGCCTCTTCTTCGACGCGTTCAGCGGGGTCGATGCTCCCAAACTCCCTAGCTGGGAATTTGCGCGGGGGAGTGGGACCGGCTGAGAAACCGTTGCTCTTATCGAACGAGATTGTTGAAGCTTTGGGCATGGACTCCGAAAGGACCATAACAAAGGCTTAGCGATTCATTTCAACCTGAACGGGGAGACATATGGCGCTCTCAGAAGACACAATGGCATTAGCGTCGGAATGATTGTTGGGTCGAGGAAGTTTTTTTGGTGGACACTGTCTCTATGCGGATGGCTAGGCGCCCGTGCAGAAAAGATGGGTGCATGTGACACGTGATTTATTTGACAGTCCAGTTGTGAAGGCAGCCGCGCGGTGCAGCTCGGGCGCTCATTCGCTAGAGTAGGGCTTCTCAAGGTTTGTACGCGGCTTTAAGAGGAAAAGAGGGAGAAGCCGTCGATTGAGGTAATACCTGTCACCAGCTGGCCGTTGGTGACAGCTGCTAAAGTGGGTTTCTGAGACGATGAGGCCACTAATAGCTAGGAAAGCATCAAAATATCGTAACGGTTTAGGTAGTACGTGTACTCGTACTACTATGCATCTTATTTCCTACAGTCTGTTCAATGCAACTGTCAGACCGTAACACCGCCTAGGCTTTACCCTGTTGTCGTCGGATGTCAAATCAATAGCATCTCTCCCGCATGATATACCACTCGTCAGGCAATAGCCGGAAGCGCTATTCTGTTTAGCAGTTTTTGCGGTACAACGGCGTGCTGTGGCGGATTGGGTCCAATGCACTTTGCACGGGTGAACAGGATGAGTCGGGAAGGTGCAAATGGCTGGGATGGGGCGGCCCCTAAATTAATCAGACTTTTTCAACTTCTTCAGACGTCTCCGTCGTTGTTCCACTACGAATTGTAGCGCATGCCCGTGCCCCGCGGCCACTAAAACCCGGGGAAGTGAAGGGATCCGTCCGAAGTTTTGCTTCAACTTGTCCCCTGTTTTCGTTCACTTATCGCGCACTTTTCCGACAACTATTTTCGGCCGCGAGTAAGGCTATCGACGCTACGACCCATGGGCGTGATAAAGGCCCCAGGAGTCGATGGAAGGCCCGCACAAAGCATGCTCCTGGAGCGGCTTTGACCAACAGAACCGATGTCTTGGCCTATCTCGGGAAGCTATCTTGATAGGCGCGTCGATGGCGGTGAGCTATTTTGCTCTGTAAGCTGCAAGATACGCGGCGACCCTTGCGGCATAGATCGGCAGGAAATAGGCGTGGCCGAGGCTACCGAAGATCTAGTGTTCCATGCGATTTCGCCATGGCGAAGCCGGATACGCCATGGACAGGGCCGGCCAGGCCAGCCAGGGACAAGCGAGAAAAAAAAAAAAAAGCTCGAGTTGGGCCAGACGGGCGTGCGATTGGCTTTTGGCTGCTATCGAAAACAGTGTGGCGGGGCAGGCGATGTCGGAAAAATTTACAGGACTAAAGGGAATTTTTCAGCAATCTTAGCGCCGCCCACCTCCGAAAACAGAATGGACAGCCGGGGGCAGATAGCGAAAGACCAGGCGTGCGCCGGGGAAGACGGGCGGGCTATAAGAGCAGCCCGCCTCTGCTAGGGGAGGGGCGCAGTGCAGCCATAATCATAATTGTGCTCGGGGCCCTGGATTGTGCTCAGTGCGACAATTTTCTTGGAGCCGCATTTCAGCATGTCGGCCGCCACGGAGACGCAGCCGCTGCTGCAGGAGGAGCGCTCGGGCCAGGCAGACGGGCCGTCGCCATCGCCGACGCTGGTGGCTGTGACGCGGGAGGACGAGGACGAGGAATGCGGCGGCTTCAACGACAGCGAGGGCATCACATCGACCGACCCGGCGCTGGGATTCCATCGCGGCGGCGACCCGGACAACCCGCGCGACTGGCCAGAAGGGTTCAAATGGGGCGTGGCGATGCTGCTGGCGGCCATGGCGTTCACGGTGACGTTTACGTGCATCTCGATCGTGCCGCTGGCGGCGCACATTGTGGAGGAGCTCGACGGCGGCGCGGGCGAGGGCCCGGTGTCGAGCAACACGGCCAGCGTGCTGCTGGTGACCATTTGGGAGCTGGGCGAGGCGGCGGGGCCGCTGGCCATTGCGCCGCTATCGGAGACGCCCTCGTGGGGCCGGTACGCGGTGCTCAACGTGGCCACGCTGCTGTTTGTGGCCGCGACCGCGGCCGCCGCCATGGCCCAGTCGACGACGGTCTTTATCGCGGCGCGCGGCCTGACTGGCCTCGCCGTGGCCACCAACGTGCTGGGGCCGGCCATTATCGGCGACGTGTTCGCGCCGGCCAAGCGCGGCTCGGCCATGGCGATTGTGCAAATGGCGCCGCTCATCGGCGGCGCCGTGGGCCCGGCCATTGGCGGCGCCGTCGCTGGGACGTGGGGCTGGCGGTCGGTGCTGTGGCTGAGCACGCTGCTGGCCGCCATCTGCTCGGTGCTCTTTCTGTTCACGTTCCGCGAGACGTACCCGCCGGCGGTGCTGTGGCGGCGGCAGCGACGCCTGGCCAAGGCCGGCATCAAGCCGGCGGCCGATCCGGGGGCCGGTGTGCTCAACGGGTCAGTGGACGAGCCGACGGGCCTGGCCACAAGGACGCCATCGCGCTCCAGCTGGCGCAACATGGGCGACGCGGTGCTGCGGCCGGCGGTGGTCATGTCGGACTCGATCGTGCTGGTGTTGCTGTCGCTGTTTGGCTCCGTGGTCTTTTCGTACTTTTACACCATGTCGGTGTCGCTGGCGCACATTCTGGAGTCGCGCTACGGCCTGTCGTCGGCGGCGACGGGCTCGGCGTTTCTGGCGTTTAGTGAGTTTGTTGGGCCCGACGAGTCATTGTGTGTCTCCCTTGCTGACCTGCCGCCTCTAGGTCTCGGCGCGGCCATTGCCGTCACGATCTGCAACCAGTTGCTCGACCGCATCTACGTCTACATGACGAAACGCAGCGGCCGCACAGACGGACACGGGCGGCCCGAGTACCGGCTGCCCATGACGGCCGTGTCCGGCTTCTTGCTGCCGGGCGCCGTGGCCGCCTACGGCTGGTGCGCGGAGCTGCATGCGCCGCTACCAGTGCTGCTGATGACCGTCACGCTGCTGGGCCTGTGTCTGCCGCTGACGTTTATCCCGCTCGCCGCTTACGTGGTCGACGCGTTTGGATTGTACTCGGCCTCGGCCCTGACGGGCCTGATTGTGACCCGCTGTCTCTGCGGCACGTTCCTGCCGCTGACCGTGGTGCCGCTGGTCGATGCGTGGGGCTACGGCTGGGGCTTCACGGCGTTGGGATCGGCGTGTCTGGTGCTGGTGCCGCTGCCGCTGCTGGTGATGCGGTACGGTGAGCACTGGCGTGAGCGGTCGATATACACACGGGGCGCGTAGGAAGCGGACACGGGTATTTCGACGGATCGTATGGCGCGGGTGGTAAAGAGAAAGATATAAAGGTAATATACAGTGTACGAATGCAGCCTCTGTAGATCCCGACGCTGAAAGAAGAGGAAGAAAAGAAAACAATTCTAGTTGTACAACAAGTTCGCTTTTGAGTGTCCAATCAGGCCCGGCCAGCATCTTGCTCGGCTTTCCTCGCCCGCTCAAAGCGCTGGTAGCGCTCTTCGCGCCAGCCAGGGCCCCAACGGCGCACGATGAGCACGGCCGGGCTGGCGGCGAAGACGAGGAGGCCGAGGAAGAGGTAGGTGTAGCCGTAGCCCCAGGCGTCGATAATGTGCTGGACGACGGCGGTGCCGACGGCGCTGAGCGAGGCGCGCGTGAGGTTAAAGGTCGACGAGACGCGGCCGGGGTTCATGGGGTAGAGGTCGACGAGGATCGTGGTCAGCACCGACATGGGCCCGCTGAGACCGGCGCCGGCGAAGAAGAGGACCACCAGCGGTGCAGCCAGACTGGTGCCGGCGCTGACCACCCAGCCCCACGCCGACGTCGCGGCCACGGCCATCAGCACCCATGGCCACATGACGTCGAGGCGGGCGCGCTCAATGGGAAAGCGGCGGAGGTCGTCGCCACGCTTCCGGTCCGGCGTCACGCCGATGCTGGCGGCCACGATGGCGTACTGCCGGTTGAGCAGGCGGCCGACGACGATCGAGCCCAGGCCCGAGCCGGCGGCATAGGGAATGTAGCAGAGGCCGACCTGGAGATCGTTAAAGTCGTACTGCCGCCGGATGACGTCTTGCAGCGGCACGAGGACGGCGTAGGAGGCCATGACAAAGAGCGACATGAACAGCAGCAGCGGGCCGACGTCCTTTTCAAACATGATGCGAACCGTCGCCCAGAGGTTGAGCTTCGGTAAGCCGAGCCGGCGGGGCGGAAGCGAGCCGGAGGGTGGTCCGGGGTTCTCGAGGTCCGCGGCGGCTTGGTGACGATGACTAAGCAGTTGCGGCAGGTTGCGGTTGAGGTGCGGCGGTGGAATCGAGCCGTTTCCGACGAGGCTGCGAGCGCTCTGAGAGAAGGGAGCGTTAGCGGGGAGGCAGGGGGGACACGAGACACGAGACACGAGACACGAGACACGAGACACGAGACGAGACGAGACGAGACGACGCACCTCGGGCACCCACGGAAGGTAAAGGGCCAAAAAGACGCCGGCGGCAATGAGGAGAAACCAAAAGGTGGAGCGCCAGCCGAGAAACTCGGTCAGCAGGCCGCCGAGCACGGGGGCCAGGGCGGGCGCAAACATGATGCTGGCCTGGACGGCGGTGATGTAGCCGCCGCGGTCGGCGCTGGTGGCAAAGTCGGCCATGACGGCGCTGCCAATGGCGACGGTGGCGCTGCTGCCGGTGCTCTGGAGGGCGCGCAGCACGAGCAGGGCGGCAAAGTTGTGCTGCAGCGCTAGTCCAATGTTGGCGGCCATGTAAATGGTAAAGGTGAGGACGTAGACGGGCCGCCGGCCGACCTGGTCGCTGAGGTCGCCGAAAAAGAGCGGCGCCACCGCCTGCATCACCTGGTAGAGCGTGACGCTCAGGTCGACGTCGGAGAGCGAGCGGCCGTACTGCGTGGCAATGGGCGTCAGGGCCGGCAGGTAGATAAAGGACGACATGGGCGAGAAAAAGGAGGCGAAGACGGTCATGACCACGAGCAGCATCTTGGTCCGCGGCGAAAAGACCGAGTACAGGGGGGGGTCCACGGTCTCAGAGGCGTCCGCTGCTGGCGGAATCGTCTCGATCATTGTCTCCTGGCCATTCTCGTCGGTCCCAGACAGCGAGGGCTCTCGTCCGACCCCGATGATCGAGACGCGTTCGTCGGGCGAATCGCTCTTCTCTTTTGGTTCGGTCATGTTGTCGGATACGCGCGACTTGCTGCCTCCCGACATCGAGACACCCGCAGCTGAGGGGCTGCTTCCATTTATAGGTTTTGCGCGGATCGCTTCAACCGCGCTGTGCCCACAGGTTGTTTGGTTGTCGTTGGACGTTGACGTCTGGCGTTAATGGAGTTAAGTGCTGTAGTCAGCCAGAAACCGTGATTGAAACCGTGATTCTTAGCGTCTGTCGGTGCCGAAGCGGCCTCCGCACCGGGCCACCAGCGAGCATGCACTCGTCACGTGAACCATACTGCACCGCGGGGCATGGTGCACGTCCGACCGGCAAGTTGCGGCGGGGAACGTGTGTATCGCGGCTGCCTTGCCGTCTCTCATATTTTTTTTTGGTCTCTGACAGATAGTCTCGTCATCCACCGAAAAGCACCCAACACGACCGGAGCACTGCACATCCAACCATGACGGACAAGCCAGACAACCTTCCGGAGATGGAGTACCGTTTCCTGGGCCGGTCCGGGCTCAAGGTCTCGGCGCTGTCGCTGGGCGGCTGGCTGACGTACGGCGGACACGTCGACCGAGGCGAGTACAGTGGCTCTCGTGGCGACGACGCCTGTGGCTAACAGCAGCAGAGAGCACGTACGCGTGCATGAAGGCGGCCTACGATGTGGGCGTCAACTTTTTCGACTGCGCGGAAACGTACGCCGGGGGCGAGAGCGAGCGGGTGATGGGCGAGGCCATTAAAAAGTACGGGTGGAAGCGCAACGACCTGGTCATCTCGACCAAGATCTACTGGGGCACCGCCTTTGGCAACAACCGGGCCAACAACGTGGGCCTGTCGCGCAAGCACATTATCGAGGGTCTGAACCAGTCGCTGGAGCGGCTGCAGCTCGACTACGTCGACCTCGTGTACGCGCACCGGCCGGACCGGCAGACGCCCATGGAGGAGATCGTGCGGGCCTTTAACCACGTCATTGAGCAGGGCAAGGCGTTTTACTGGGGCACGTCCGAGTGGAGCGCCGACGAGATCGCGTCGGCCTGGCGGTACGCCGACCGGCTCGGCCTCATTGGGCCGCTGATGGAGCAGCCCGAGTACAACATGATCAACCGCACCAAGGTCGAGGCCGAGTACGCGCACCTCTACCGCGAGATCGGCCTCGGCCTGACCACCTTTTCGCCGCTCCGCCTCGGCCTGCTCAGCGGCAAGTACCGCGACGGCGTGCCGCCCGACTCGCGGCTGGCCCAGACCCAGGTCGAGTTCATCGCCGGCATCTGGAAGCGCCTCGGCAAGGAGCACATTGACGGCCTCATCGCCCAGGTGCGCCAGCTCGAGCCCATTGCCGCCCGCCTCGAGACCACCCAGAGCGTCCTGGCCCTGGCCTGGATCCTGCGCAACCCCCACATCAGCTCCGCCATCATGGGCGCCAGCCGGCCCGCGCAGGTCTACGAGAACGTCCAGGCGATTGCCGTGTACCCCAAGCTGACGCCCGAGATCATGACCGAGATTGACGACATCTTCAACAACAAGCCGCCGGTCGCGGTGGAGCGGTTCTAGATGGGAGTCAAAAGGGGTGTGTTGCGAGCTAAAAATCTGACTCATCACAATGAACACAAAGTGCGGAGCACCAATATTTGTACTCGCACGCACGTGTCGTAGCTCGTAATAGTTTGTGAAAAATCGGATCTCACAGCGGCGCCGGGCGAGATTGCGCGTTTGCCCACAAGCTGTCTCGGAGCGCGCCATCTGCGGGGAGGGGATGCACGGGATCCTCCAGAGGATCTTTTTCCGCATCAGCTTTCGTGGCGGTCCGACTCATTTCAGAGTGCGGCATTTCAGCGGAGCCATGGCCACGACGCCGACATATGCGGTAGGCCGATACACGGCGCCCGACAGAGAGAGAGAGACTAGAGACGGACGAAGCCCGCTGACGATGGACGTGCTGGTGTGCAGGAGGCCATTGCGCTCCTGAACTCGACGCAGATCGGGTACAAGGCGCTGGAGCAGCGGCGGCGCGATGGGGTCAAGCCGGAGGAGGACGCCGTCGGCCAAATGGTCAAGTGGATGGGCTATCTCGGCTACTCGCCGGCCGACCTGGCGCGGCTCAACGTGGTGCACGTGGCGGGGACCAAGGGCAAGGGCACGACGTGCGCGCTGACCAACTCGATCCTGGAGCGGTACCGGGTGGGCGACGAGGAAAAGGACGGCCAAAAACCCGGCCCGCGCCGCATCGGCCTCTTCACGTCGCCGCATCTGGTGGCCGTGCGCGAGCGCATCCGCATCAACTCGGAGCCCATCAGCGAGGCCCTGTTTGCGCGCTACTTTTTCGACGTCTGGCGGGCCTACGAGCGCAGCGCCGCGCGCGCCGGCGACGACCCGGCCGTCAAGCCGGGCTACTTCCGCTTCCTGACGCTGCTGTCGCTGCACGTGTTTGTGCGCGAGGGCGTCGACGCGGCCATTTACGAGGTCGGCGTCGGCGGCGCCTACGACGCCACCAACGTCTGGGTGGCGCCTGCGGCCACGGCCGTGACCACGCTCGGCATCGACCACGTCGCCGTCCTGGGCCACACGCTCGCCCAGATCGCCTGGCACAAGGCCGGCATCCTCAAGCGCGACTGTCCGGCCTTTACCGTGCCGCAGCCGGCCGAGGCCATGGCCGTGGTGGAGAGCCGCGCCGCCGCGTGCCACGCGCCACTCGTCGTCCTCGATCCCGCCCGCTACGAGGCCGTCCTGGGTCGTGTCCGGCTCGAGCCGCCCGAGCCGTTCCAGCGCACCAACGCCGCCCTCGCCATCGCGCTGGCCGCCACCGTGCTCGACCGGCTCGGCGTCGAGGACGGCCGTCTTGCGCGCGCCGCCCTGGTCGGGGACCTTGACTCGTCTTTTTCGGCCTCCTCGGCCACGCCCACGCTGACGCTGCCTGCACCCTTTGTCGACGGCCTCGAACACGTCGTCTGGCGCGGCCGCTGCGAGACCTTGACCACCGGCCGCCAGCGCTGGTTCCTCGACGGCGCCCACAACCACCAGAGCCTCGACGTCGCCTGCCGCTGGTTCACCCGCGCCCTGCAGGCCAACCCCGACCCGGCCGCCGTCAACGTCCTCGTGTTCAACCAGCAGTCTGAGCGCGATGCCGTCGACCTGCTGCGCGTCGTCCACGCCGCCGTCCTCGACGCCGGCCTTCGCTTCCAGCACGCCATCTTTTGTACCAACGTGACGTACAAGGACAATTCGTGGAAAGTTGGTAGGTTGCTGTTTCTTGTCTCGACACTTTTTTTGCGTCTATCCACGCTCCTGCTAAACTCCACCCCCCAGACTTTGTCAACAAAAACGTCGACCCGTCCGAGCTCCGCAGCCTGGTCCTGCAGCGGACGCTGGCCGACACCTGGCGCCAGCTTGACCCCGACACAGTTGTGGCGGTCGCACCGACGGTCGAGGATGCCGTCGATCAGGTGCGCGCCATTGGTGGTGGCCAGTCTAACACCCGCACCCTCATCACCGGCAGCTTCCACCTCATCGGTGGCGCCCTCACCGTGCTGGAGGGCGGTGAGGGCTTTGCCGAAGAGAGCATCACGGCGGCGACATAGACTGTGGTGGGTGACTCCTTTCGACAAGATAGTTATGAAACACGGTGTTGTAGACCAGGTTGTGTGCACCCTCGTTGTAGACTGACCGGGCTCATATATCGTAAGCTATAAGGTCTCCCAATACCCCTCGACAATGTGGCAAGGAACATTTGAAATTGCAGGGACCGTCCTTTACCGGTAGCACATCGGATTCTGACCCCAGGCTTCTTTTGATTTCTCTGACCCTCTCTGGACCGTTTGCTTCTGCTGTACTATATAATAAAAAATGTACGTTGTAAAGCGACGTGCAAAAGGCTATGCCAGACGTTTTGCATGCAGCACGCAGGGCCCTGTGATTGGCCTCAACTGTGGACGGTGGGTCTTTGCGCCAATGGAAATTTCTGCGGGTGTATCCTTTTCCACGTACCTTGCCTACAGTGCCGATTTACAGCCTGTTGAAATATTTTACCGTAGGCAGAAAGTCACAAAAAAGAACAAAAAAAGAAGGTTTGGTTTCGAATGGCCTGTTGAACAGGCACATCAGGATTTGAGCCCGATGCGGGGGTCGAACCTAACAGGGCTTGTTAGATGGGATGGCTTGCCGGTGGTGCTTTGAGGAAGTACTAACCCGCAACCTTGAGATTAAGAGTCTCACGCTCTACCGATTGAGCTAACCGGGCTTAGCTTGTTGAACGGCGGACACGTAAAAGGCCTTGAGTAGGGAGTCCGCAGCCGTAACAGAGCTTTTGACTCTAGACACTGTCCACGTCGAAAAAACAGACACTTTGATTTCTGCTTGCACTTTACAACAATCTAAAGTGGACGTGATGGTGCTGGCAATGGTCTTAACTTTACGCCGTCTGTGGTGAAACACATAGGAAATAGAGTTCTCTTTGATATATTATCTCTGCTTGCACTGCCTGTTCCCTCGTCCAACCACCACTTTAAGACTTTGGAGCTCCCCGCGTCAGAGACCATAGGCCATTGTGGCTTCGTAAAGCTCATCCACTCATCCACTCCAGTCAAAGTGTTCCCCCTATTCGAAATCAATTTTGCAGAATCACAGCTTCCGGTGTTGGCCGTTTCACCTGGAGCATCGGCATGCTGCCGGGCGAGCCCCTCCACTGGTGTTCCGTCACTTTTTATTCTGGAGTTTCAGTAATTATAAGGTCGCTTTACGGCAGAGGACCTACTTTTTCGAAAGTCTTGTCAAGAGCATCAAGTTCATCAAGTACACAATCCAGCTCTTCGAACAGCTCGTCCATGCCACGTGGAATTTCGCCCAGCGGCAAAAGCCGCTTGATTTCGGTTTCAATGTCTGGGACGTCTGCCTTTGGGAGATGCTGACGCACTGTGCAAAGCGTATCAATGCGCTTGTTGGCCAGGTTAGCGCGCAGATAGCGCTCATGCACGCGCCCAGGAAGTAAACCCTTGACCTTCATGCTTTCCTCTTTTTCGTCATATACGACGCAGTTGGCAAAGGCCCTGCCAACAGACTTGATCATCTCGGCCCGGCGTAGGTGGTCGGCGTTGGAAATGTGTGAAGCACATGCAGTCTCACACGCAAAGTCCCGGAGCTTGTGCGCGATGCCTAAATATTCCCTGGGAACCTGGAACGTTAGCCAGACGGAAGGTGGTAACAGAAGCCCGACACCCACATCGTTGCAGGTTACGCCCTTGTCAGAGCATTTTTCGCATTCGAAGTCTGCAGAGCACTCTTCGAAGTATTCAGGATTAATCTTCGCGTTGTAAGTGCAGGCCAAACAAGGCAAGCGCTGAATTTTGTTAGTGGCTGCAGAGGGCACGGAAGCAAGCGTCTTACACGTTCACAGTCAAACTTCGGAGTATCAGGCTCCTTGTAGCGCTCGAGAATTAAGTAGCGGCGCTCGTTCATGTCCATGTTGAAGGAGCGTTCGTCGTTGATGGTTAGTTGTTGTCAGAAGGGTGTGGGCGACGCGTGGACAGATAGAAGAGAGGGTCAGATCAGTGGTCCCGATTTAAAAGTCTAAGGCCAAACGATTCACTTCCTCTTGAGAAGGTCTCCACAAGCAGAACTTCTCACCGCATTCTTAGTTCTCGTTCACTTTATAGTCACTGTTCGTCAAGTCACTGTTCGTGCCTGAAATTGCAGGCGCTCATTCAGGTGCTACGGCCCCACTGTTGCAGCCCCGCAGCGATTTTGTTGGTGATAAGATGACGGTGCTTTGCCGAGTTGCGTCGCTCTTTGACAACGCATCGCGTGCCCTCCCGCCATGTCCTTGTGAGTTTTTTGTCGCGCTTTTTCTTGCGCATCTTCTGTCTATTATCTTCGTTTGTGTCGTCTCCTCTAGCGCCGCCCAGCTGACGGTGCAGCCTCCACTCGAACCAGCTCACGCTCCCGTTCCGACGGTCGACGACTTTGTCACTCTCGGCGGCGCTCTGCGTGTATGCGACGGACAAGTACAGCCAACACCCCGATGTATTTCGAGAAGACCTAGAGGTGGTGGACGCGCTACGAAACGACGCAGTACATGTCCACGAAGCACATGCGAGCGGGATCCCGAAGCTGCAGGCGTACGCGGCGCAGCTGGCATGGCTGGGCGGCAAGTTTCCCGACGAGACGGGCGCGGCCTTTACGTGGTACCCGGCGCTGGGCTATAATACAGAGCGGCCGACAGTGCAGGACAACCTGCGGTTCGAGCGGGTGAATGTGCTGTACAACCTGGCGTCGCTGTACGGGCAGCTGGCAGCGGGGACGAGCCACGGCGACGGGGCGGGGCTGAAGGCAGCGGCGCGATACTATGCGGAGGCGGCGGGGATACTGCAGGTGGTGAGGGCACTGGCGGGAGAGCTGGACAGCGCCGACCTGCCCGACGACCTCGACCAGCCGACGCTCGAGTCGCTCGAGCAGCTCATGCTGGCACAGGCGCAGGAGTGCTTCTGGATGCGGGCCGTGGGCGAGGGCTACAAGGACGCGACGATTGCGAAGCTGGCGGCGCGGTTGTCGGACCTGTACGGGGCGGCAGGTGAGGCGGCGGTGCACAGCGACGCGATCAGCCACGCGTGGATCCACCACATGAGCGCCAAGCACCACCACTTTGCAGCAGCGGCACAGTACCGGGCGGCGCTGGACTGCCTGGAGAAGCGGCGGTACGGCGAGGAGGTGGCGCGACTACAGGACGCACTGCAGTGTGCCGACGAGGGTCTCAAGGAGAGCCGCGGCGGGCTGCTGGGCCGAGCAGTGTTGGAGGACTTGCAGAACCTGAAGAAGCGGGTGGAGGAGGACCTGAAGCGGGCAGAAAAGGACAACGACGTGATCTACCTGAGTGGGTGCTCTGCTCCTTATTTTTACGCCCCCGTCGTTTTGTGTCTGTCTGTCTAACGGCCTGCAGACATTGTGCCGCCCAAATCGGAGCTCAAGACACTCGACCGGGCCAACATGGCCGTCGCCAAGATCCCGCCGCAGGTGGAGAAGCCGTTTGAGTTTTTGGGCGACGACGCCGAGTTTGGGCCGGCGTTGTTTGCCAAGGTGGTGCCGTTTGCGGTGCACCTGGCCGTGTCCGTCTACGAGGAGCGGCGGGACCGACTGGTCAAGCAGAACATTATCGAGGACCTCGAGGGGCTGACGGAGCAGCTGCAAACGGTGCTGCTGGGGCTGGGACTGCCGGGGGCGCTGCAGGCAATGGAGCGGCCGCTGGGACTGCCGGGGACGCTGTCGCAGCACGCAGAGGAGCTACGGCACGCCGACGTGCTGACGCGGTTGCCGCGCAGTTTTGCCGACATTGACACGCTGCGGGCGTCGGCGCTGGCGGTCTTTGACGAGGGACGCACGCTGCTGGCGGCGGAGCAGGACGAGGACGGGGCGTGGCGACAGCGGTTTGGCCTGGAGCGGTGGACGCGGGCGACGGGGCGGGACGACGCGGCGGGCGACAAGCTGTGGCGCAACGCGGAGGAGATTCAAGGCTATTTCGGGCAGAGCGGCAGCAGCGACGGGCTGGTGCGCGAGCAGTTTGCGGCGGTGCGGGCGCGGCTGGCGGTGCTGGCGGGGCCGGAGCGGGCGCTGCTGGACTACGTGCCCAACAGCCGGCGGGTGGCGGTGCCGGAGGGGGTGCGGGCGGCGCTGGGACGGGTGCGCGGCGTGTACAATGACGTGCTGCGGCTGGAGTCGCGGCGACGCAAGCGGGTCGAGGCGCTGCAGGACGCGGCGCAGGCCGACGACGTGAAGCCGGACCTGCTCAAGGAGACGGCGCGGCTGGAGCGGGCGCAGCCGGGCCTCACGATTGTGGCGGCACACTTTGACGGCTTCTTTTCGGCGCGGCTGCGCGACCGCTACGGCGACGACCAGACGCTGGCCGAGCGCGAGCGGACGGAGCGCGCCGAGCAGGACCGGCTGGTCGAGGAGCTCGGCCGGGCGCACCGCGCGCTCGAGGCGCAGAAGCGCACGGCCGGCGCGGGCGACCCAGCCGGACGCGACCGCGAGGCGGCGCTGCAGAAGCTCGACGCGGCCTACGTGCAGTACCAGGAGATTGTCAAGAACGTCGAGGTGGGACGCACCTTTTACAATGACCTCGGTCGCATTGCCGGCTCGTTCCGCGACCAGGTCCGAGCGTGGACAGAGCAGAGGCGGGCCGAAGGGCAGAGCCTGGAAGAGTGAGTTTTGGCAGTCCTTTTTTTGCTTTTTTTGCTTTTTTTGCTTTTAGCTTTTTAGCTTTCTTTTGTGTTCTCGCTGGTTCTCCTTTTCACCCCCTTTTTTTCTAGCCGACTAACGACCTCTAGGGAACTGTCCATGCCGATCCTGTCGTCGCTCTCGCTCGGGCGACCCCCAGTCCCAGCCCCGGCCCAACAGCCCGCATGGAACCCACCAGCATCCGTGTACCCACCACCGCAGCAGATCTGGTCGCCTGCTACCGGCATCCAGTTCGCAGCGCCCAGTGCGGCCGTGGCCCCAGCGCAGTCGCTATCAGCACATCCGCCCCAGCCCGCCGCGGCGCCCGCCAGCAGGCCCGCCGGCACTTGGGATCCATCGTCGGGGATCAGGTTCGGCTAGCCCGGCCAGTAGTTCTAGTATCTTTTGTAAATAGTGCGCGGACGGAAGAGCGAAAAAGAGCATTAGACCGGGGAGTTGGAGGCGGATTTAGGATTAGTCACCACACAACAGAGTTTGGCCGTGTTGATCGACCCGACTCGCCGACCAATCGCGCCCGTAGTCTCTGGATAAGCCGGATCGACGGACTACGTCGTACGTCGCATGCGACCCTAGACTGGACGTGGCCTCGCCTGGCCAATGCCGAGCCAGGGAGGAACACAAAGACCGAAAAAAGAAAGTAAGAACGGTGATCGTGGCCCGTGTCGGACAACTTGTCAGCGCTACTCGCCATCGTACGGACGGACATCCCCAACGGCATGTGAGAAACCAGGTCCGGTTGTGTGTGTGGGCGGGGTCCCCCCCATATTGGTATTTTTCTCGTCGGTGACACAAAGACATGTCCGCGCGACACGGCGGCTGCGTTGGAGAGAGTCGCTGTCGTCCGACAGACGGGGGGGGGGGGGGGGGGGGGGGGGGAAGGCAACAGGAGACGACCTCTGACCAGGCAGAGGCTGACAGCAGGGGGGAAGGACAGGAGGCACTGAGCCAGGCGGATGCATGCCATTCCTTTTTTACTAAAAAAAAAATTGTCCTTTCTGTTTTGATTCAGTCTTCTTGTCGTCTCACGGGCTGCGCCGTCCTCGACTTGGCGCCCTTTTGCGATTTGTCGAGGGCCATAGCGCCAGGGTCCGGAGGGACAAGAATAGCCTAGTCCAACTCGCCACCAGGTCAGATGCGTAGCAGGAACACCGGACAAGAACGCCCCACTGGCGCCCAAACGGTCGGTTTGCTTTCGTATCGGTCCATTTCCTTGTCCGGGAGGGCAGCCGTGCTGGCTTCGCAGTTCCGGCGCGAGGCGTATAAGAGGACGATCGTCCAGATGGCCGAGGGGGGGGGGTGGAAAGGGGGGTTTTCGTTTCCCCTACGTCGCGCAAGACTGACGACAGACGACTCTGCCCACAGAGGACTCGGATCGACAGACGGCCGATTAACACTGACCACTGCAGAACAGACAGCCGCCACCCGTCCACCGAACCCCGTCCACCGACCACCGACCACTGACCACTGACCGTCATGGACACGCCGACGCTGCTGCTCCTCTTTTTGGCCCTGCCCGGGCTGCTGCTCTCGTTCTGGCAGCGGCTGCGGCTGGCCAGCAAGTCCACGGCCAAGCCGGCCTTTCCGGGTCCGCGACAGTATCCCATTGTCGGGCGGATCCACGACCTGCCGCGCTTCTCGCTCTGGCTCAAGTTCAAGGAGTGGGCCGACGAGTTTGGGCCCATTTACCAGACGCGGGCCGTTGACGTGACCTTTGTCATTGTGTCGGACGAGAAGATTGCCGAGGAGCTGCTGGTCAAGCGCGGCCACATCTACTCGGGCCGGCCGCAGATCCGCTCGCTGTTCCGGCACAAGGAGGGCCCTGCCTATTCGGCCTTGATGGACCGGCACGGTGAGTTTTTTTCTCTTTCTTTTTCTCTTTCTTTTTCTCTTTCTTTTTTTCTTTTTTTCTTTTTTTCTTTTTTTCTTTCTTTCTTTCTTCTTTTTTTGCTCTCTCCTTTTCCTCTTTGACTCACGCAACCCAGACATCTGGCAGCGACAGCGCAAATGGGTGCACGCCGCCATGGCCGAGGCCCACCGCCACCACTTTTACGGCCACGTCGAGGCCGAGACGGCACGTCTGCTGGCCATGCACCTGCTCGACCCGGCGTCGTTTCTGTCGCGCACGCGTGAGTACTGCGGCCGCATCATGTCGCGGCTGGCCTGGGACGACGCGACGCAGGGCGCCGCCAACGGCGACAGCGCCGACACCACGCTGCACTGCATGTCCGTCTCCGGCCCCATCACCAACACCATGACGCCGCTTTGGCACCTGCCCCTCCTGGTCAATCCGTGGAAGAAGTTTGAGATCCGCCGCGAGGCCGAGCAGCGCCGCTGGTGGCTGGCCAACCTGCGGCTCGCCCGCACGCGCTACCAGCGCGGCGAGCTGCCGGCCGACACGTGGGGGTACCGCTACTTTGAGCAGGTGCAGCGCGAGGGCAACGTGGCCCTCGAGCAGGACCTGGAGCAGGAGACGTTTGCCGCCTGCATGATTGGCTTCTTCAACCTCGTCGGCGTCGTCACGCTCTCGGGCCCGCTCAAGTTCTTCATGATGGCCATGGCCCTGCACCCCGAGTGGCAGGCCAAGGCCCAGGCCGAGGTCGACCGCGTGTGCGGCAACCGCCAGCCGACCATGGCCGACTTCGCCGCCCTGCCGACCGTGCGCGCCTGCGTCAAGGAGACGCTGCGGTGGCGCTCGGGCGTGCCGCTGGGCGTGCCCCATCAGGCCGAGCGGGACGATGTCTACCGCGGCGTGGAGATCAAAAAGGGGACGATTGTGCTGGCGTGCGAATGGTGAGTGGGCGAGGGAAATGAGAACGAGAAAGAGAGGACGAGAAGGATAAAATGAAAAGAGGAAAAAAAAAGGGAAAATGGGAAAAAGGGGAAAAAAAAACTAACAACCCCAGGTCCCTCAACCGCGTCGCCGAGAACTACCCCGATGCCGAAAACTTCCGCCCCGAACGCTACCTCGAACCCGGCTGGCCGACCTTTATGGAGCCCCTCTCGCGCTACCCCAACCTGCGTGACGGCGCCTCCATGCACACGTTCGGCTGGGGCCGCCGCACCTGTCTGGGCAAGGACCTGGCCGACGACGAGCTCTTTGTCTGCGCCGCCGGCCTGCTCTGGGGCCTGCAGCTCTCCCAAAAGGTCTGCCCCGTCACCGGCGAGCTCGTGCCCATCGACAGCCAGGCCACCAACTCCCACGTCATTCTCGAGCCAAATGACTATCCCATGAGCATCCAGGCGCGCTCGCCCGAGCGGGCCAAGCAGATCCTCGACAACTATGCCGCGGTGCGGGATCAGGTGCGCGTGGAAATCTAGACACGGGGAAAGAAGAAGAATGAAGAAGAATGCCTCAAGAGTGCTTTTGAATCTTTTGGATAGCCTTGGTACTGTTGCAATTCGTCTCTGATTTTCAGTTTTATATGGGTCGGGACAATCTGTGTGCAGACTGTGTCTTTGTTTCCCGGCCCGCGTTTTCACTTTATTTTTGTGCTCGCAATACGTATGTATGTACGCAGTAGAGTTTATCTAGGTTAGGAAATCATGAGCTACCAGATCTAGACGCCGGGGAGAGCTTGCAGTCATGGGCGACGTCGTTGCGACCGGAGGAAACGTAGCTTTGGCAGGTAGTACGACCGTAGGCAACAAAATCTCATGGGTCGCGGCGGGAGCCGTGGTCGTGTTAGCTAAGGGAGCCGCTGGCGGGGCACTTGCAGAAGCCCGAGAATTGGAGCCGCTTGTCAGGAGACGCCAAGGCGACTCTTGTCACGGCCAGCCGTACAGCTACTCAGAATTTTTATCCTCATAAAACGTTGTAAATGCGTTGTTAACCACTCTTCGTTTTTTCCCCCATAATTCCTCCTTGCTAACCTAAAATCAGAATGAAACTTGCAGATCGCAAAACGTTCCGTCCAAAGACAATATAGCCAAAGGAGGGATGAACTAGAGTCTTGAATAATCCTCTAGATAGCCTGCGACTGTTTAAACCTTCTTCAAATTCAGCTGCAAAGAGGCTGGGGTAATCTGTGTGTGGACTGTGTCTTCCTTTTCCCTATCGCGAGCTGCCGCTGCTCGTCCTCCATCGCAGCCACGGCTGCCGCCATGTCTCGCTGCTGTTGTGTCCGTTTCCGATGCTCCTCTTCGCGTCGCTTGTCGGCCTCTTCGTGTCCGTGTTCACTTTACAAGGCACACGCAATGAGCTTGTCTGGGTTAGGAACCCGCGAGCTACAGAATCCAAAGTCGGGATAAAAACAGATCGCAGAACGTTCCATCCAAAGATAATCCGACCGAATTGCGTATAGGTGGTCATGGTTATGCCTGAACAATGCTACACGGACGCGATCTGGAGCGGGAGCGGCCTAACACACAACGAGATCCTCATGCTGAAGATAGTGTCCACCAACTACGAACTCCACGTCTGTTTTTGTGCCGGGATTACATGCAATCCCGACTGGAGCCACTGGGCCGGGTCCCGAACATAGAGAAGAAAGCAATTGAGGGGGAAGGGATTCAGCAGTGGGCAGAGCTCATGGAAGCTGAGAAGGCTGAAAATCGCCATAACGGCACTCGAAGAGCACAGCGCCGCAAGGAGTTCAAGGCACTAGAGGATCGCGTTACAGCGCTAGAGGATATGTTTGCAAAGGCTCAGGAGGAGGTGATTGAAATAGACTAAACCGTAGAAGTGGATATGGACCCGCGAAGTTAAAGTCGGATATGTTATTGAAGGCTTCTTTAAACTTCCGGAAATCCTCAATAATTGTAGCTTTGTGAGGACTTCCTCGTACAGCTGTGACCAGTATGGAATCAGATACCTCAATTCAAACAAAACCGCGGAGTTCCTCCAGCCGGATAACCAATGATTCAGCGCCAATTGGGAAAGGAACCAGGACTTAGACATGCGGGAACGAGCAAGATCAGATATGGGCCTCGCAAAATTCTGACCTAACGTAAAAGACACCATAGGAAACGTTTGCAACGCGAGGATAATGATGTCCGGTGCAACAACGCCTATTCATAGCCCATAATATATTCATTCGTCAATCGCAGGAATAAAGTAACTAAACTAAATCAAACCGTAACACCATCCCACCAGCCGTGAAGCCTCAAGGCTGTTAGCATGCCGAGATTAGTTGACCCATCTGCCTTGGCCATAAGCTCCTCAGTATCTCGGAGGATGTCATCACAATGATAGCCAGCCCCGGTCATGTACAGGATTCTGCAAATCGCAGCATGGATAGCAAAAAGACGGGGAAGCGGCGGATCAATCGTGTTAGACACAAAGAGCTGTCTCGTCACCGGCTGGGCAGGCCTGCGCACGATGGCTGGTAAAACAGAGTCGATACGATACGTATGTAGTCCTTCCACTGGCTCGAAAAACGTTTGAAACGAGCCGAACGCACTGTGTAAGTTTGCGGAAAGCGTAATCGCATTGGTTGGCCGGTCAATGTTGGGGCCTTCAATAAGATGGCGGACACCGACATCAAACATGTCAAGTATTGCGAGAGCATTTCGTCGGGCAGCTTTCTGGCAGTTATTGTTAAAAGCCAGCCAAAAAAGGGACTTCAATCGACTTACCACGTCGTCATTTCCCTCCACGCTCATTAAGGAATGTGGCAAGATGTGGGCCACTTGTAGTTCTTCTATCGGATCTGTTCCACCCATGTCGGCAAAACGGACTCCATCGTCATCTGCTGCATCGTTGCCGTACTTTTTCACCCGCGCCACCGCCTCTGTCGCACAGAATTTGCGGGAAATAACACAGCGGTGTTTGTCACGAGCAAGGCATTCCCTCTGTAGACTTGCTATTCGGGCGGCGGACTCGGGGACGGTTGGGTCAGGCCCGAGGCCCGGGACCGAAAGCATAGCCGGCGTTGGTTTAGATATCCTTGCTGACGAGGCTTTTACTAGTGTCGGTTAGTAAAAGTAGTAAAGCCGAAGCTTTAACATGTAAACCTACAAGGGAGAAAGAAATTGACGATGAGACAATCTGTAAAGCTGATAAACCTCGAAGGAAGAGGCTCAAAGTCAACTGTGACCAGGTCTGCGGCCATGTCGACTTGTACATTGGTGAAAAAAAACAGTAGGAAAAGGTCTTTGGAGCGTTGCGAGCAAGAATACCGATGCATCAATTGAACCATTTCGACTCGATGAAATGGTGTTGAAAGACTCTCCTGTCCATCGAGCCGTTCGAGAACGGTAGCGAAAAGAGATTCGGCATGCTCTCGACGGGCCTCATTCTCAAACACGGCAGGAACAACAGATGAGTCGAGGACTCCTTCGAGCGATGACTGGTGCGGCATGCCTGGGGATGAACTTTGCCGTGCTAATCGTGACTTTCATGAACCTGAGTCGTTTCGACGTGACGGGCTGAGATCGGCAATCTCGCCGTTAAGGCCTAATTCTGCCACTTCCCCAATTAACTGAATTCGGGGCGGAGAGATCACGTGTTTTTGTCACTGACTAACATCCTTGACGGATCTGAGAACCATAGCGATGCGAGCCTGGGAGACGCCCTGAGCATTGGCGGCAGCCAGTTGGTAAGAAGTGCGAACGAAGGGAAATCTTCTCCTGGCCCTAGTGTACACTTTACGATGCATAATACGTGCTAAAAAGACCAATGAGAGATAAAATTGCGGCTTTGCCCGACAAGGCCACCCATTTTCACTGCCTTCCCGACTGCCCAATGGTCAAAGTCCACATCGGGAATGTCAAGGTAGACGTGCCGAAGTGGGGCCGCAATAAGGCTGGATATCCTTATTGCCAAAAACCACAAAATTGTGGCATTGCCACTTACAATGGAAATAGACTTATCGCGCTTTGAAAGACAGCCAGTTGCGGAAGAGGGGTCGCTGCACCTCGCCAACGGGAAAGCGAACGCATCAAGTTCGTTGGAAGATGTAGGAAGTACTAGAAATGAACTGCACTGTTTTGGGCGTCATCCTAGCACCGCAGTCGTGGATGAGCTGCCAGGGGAATACCATGGACAGTGGTATGGCCGAGAGGGCGCATTGGGATTTTGTCCAGGCCAGGACCACATGTACTACAGGTCCAATTCCAGAATGAAACTCACATTCCGTAGAGCCTTCCATCCGAAGACGATCCGTCCTACCCACTCTTTGCTCTCATGTTAGTTCACATGCATCTGTTCCACGGATCCGAACTCTGCCAGAAAAGCGGCGCCTATGGCGATGGCTCGTCAAAGCATATAAGCTTGGTAAAAAAGTCTTTGAAAAAATAATCATTCAGTTGCGACTGCCACCTTTTTTTAACGAGCCCTGGGGTCGATCCATGACGTTTTTGTCTACCTTGTCGAGTCAGAAGCGGCATCTACCTAGGCACTCTGCCTCATCTTCACCACATTAAAGTTGCCAACCCGAGAGGTCCATCTGTTCATGGGTGTGCGTGTCGTGCATGATCGCCGCTTCGTTACCTGCGTCCTCTTGGTCGGCGAACGGGCCGACCTGCTTCGCGTGGCCAACATCCAAGACCGAAGCCCGCTGGCCATTCTGGCCGCTGTGCTGCACGAAATTGGAGTCAGCTTGGAAGATAAAAGAGAGAAAATGGATAGAAGGAGTTTGGATGCTGAGCGGCAAACGGATTCGGCCGCGTGGAATCGCGATCCATTCGGGGGACCCATTCGCTGGCCCAAGGACACGTATCGGACCATTAGCGATTTGCACAATTGCCACAAAAATCCGATTTTCATTGACCGGAACATGGGCGGGGAGGTGGAAGGGTGGATAAGACTCGAGAAAATGGCAAATAATGACAGCCTGAAGCTCTTTTTCGACTATGGCGACGAGCAAGCAAAGGGGGCCGAGCTTCACACGATGGAATTCGAGCTAGCTCTCAGCAAGAGCCACCGGACGCAGATCAAGGAGCTCATGGTTCGCGTCGAGGTGCAGATCCAACTGGCAAGACCCTCCTCCCCCCTACGCGGACCAGAGGCATGCTCACTAACAGACGGCCATATTTACAACCCCATGACCCACCAGGAAGCCTCCCAGACGAACCTGACTGCCATTGTCTCGCTCATCTTTGCCCCAGCTAGTCTAACTTATGACCCAGCTGCAGAATCGCCGGCTAACTTACCAATCACGTTCGCCACCTTGGCCATTGGGGTGTTGTTCCTGGAGCAGCGCCACATAGCGCGTGTTTGGCATGGAGAAGTCTCTTCTGGGTCAGGGCGCCAGGACCCATGAGTGATTAGTTCTGACTGGGCTATTAATATAACGATAGAATACGTCGTTTGCGGCCGAGACGTATCTTGATATGAATAAAGAAGGCACACAGTGTCACAACCATGTGCAATCCCAGGGTTTCCATCTGAAGAGTTCAAAGAGTCCTACTGGTGCGTTAGAAATTTCAGACAGGCGAGAGGTTGAAAGATTTCTCGACAGGGCCGGTGCAATTCTAAGAGACGAAACCATCATCAGCTAGTAAAACATGAGACCTCCTCTTTTATCATGTAATGAAGAAGAGTTTAATAGCAAAATCGTCAAGCCCTCGTCGATTTGGCCAGCCATCGGCCGTCAGCCATAAAAAGATCTGCATAGGAAAAGCGCCCTGTCTAGTCTATTGATGAACCTCTACCTTGTCCCATTACCATTCGTTCTCTCTTTAAGCACAGTCCAGTCCGCCTACGACAAGCCCAGCTCCTCGAGAATGATGGCCGCGCCCTTTTCGCCGACGACCAAGGCGGTGCTGTTGGTATTGGCGCCCACCATCATGGGCGGAACACTTAGATCGACAATCTTGAGGCGCTGCGTGCCGTAGACATTGAGCCGGCTGTCCACAACGCCAAACTTGTCGCGCGGCGCCATCCTGGCTGTGCCCAGCGAGTGCCACGTCGTGCCAACGTTTTCGCGCACGCACTGCTCGATCGCCCGGTCGTCCTCGGCCGAGTACACGAGGTCTTGCACGTCGGCCAGCGCGGTCTCGGCCTCGGTCTCGACGAGCGCCGCGGGCGAGTCGGGCGCGAATCGCGGATGGCCCAAGGCAACCTCGCCGCGGTAGACCCGCATGCGCCGCATGATCTCGCGGTGCTTCTTGTAGGCCCACACCAGCATCTTGAGGTCCTTGTCGTGCGCGTCCGTCAGGAAGCCAACGTCAAAGTCGAGCTTGTCGGCGCACGTCGGACCGGTAATGTGCAAGTGGCCGCGCGAGTACGAGTAGGCCGTGTAGGTGCCAATGGTCATGTACTGGCCGGGCGGCACGGTGCTGGGGTCGCCGAGGAAGCTGTCCACGGAAAAACCGGGTCAGCAGACAGCTCGACAGGACAAGAGAAAAGGTCCTCTTTCCAACCGGCCAAGGAGAACTCACCTCGCCACCAACCCTACCAGCATCAGCGGCCGGTCCGGACGCGGCGCAAAGTCGCGATCCCAGGCGGCCTGAAATTCCGGTCCCAGGGCCGCCACGTCTGCGTCGCTCGGCCGGATCTTGCCGCACACGTCGATGGCGTTCCAGCCGAGGATCTTGGCCTTTTGCCCGATCAGCTTCGCAACATCCGCCCGGCCGCTGAGGACACCGTCAATCGTCTCGTCTTTTTGGAGCGACGTGCGGTACGGGTACAGCACCAGGTTGTGGTCCTGGTAGTCCCGGCCGACACCTGGCAGGTCGACGAGGACCGGGACACCAGCGCGCGCAAGTACCGCCGGGTCGCCCAAGCCCGACCGCTCCAGGACCGGCGGCGTCCCACAGGCGCCCGAGGCAACAACGACCAGCTTGCGCGCCTTGAACATGTGCTTGACCGCAGGCGCCGCGGCCTGGAAGACGGGGTTGGGCACGCACTCGACGCCGACGGCCGTCTTGCTCGCGTCGAGCAAAACGCGCTGCACCAGCGTCTCGACAAGCACGTGCAGGTTGGGATGATGTCCGTCGCGGAGCAAGGGGTGTAGACAGACGTGCGCCGTGTCTTGGCGCTGACCATCGGGCGAGACGAAGCGCCTCCAGCGTTGGAAGCCGTCGTTGCTGTCGAGATCCTGCAGGTCTTGGATCTCGGGCCAGCCCACTTCGCGGGCCGCGCGAAGAAAGTCGTCCTGGGTGGTCGCCACTTGGTATGGGCCGTCCGACACGTGGACTGGGCCGTCAAGGCCGTGTGTCCCACTGTGGTCTTTTCCATGGTATGTTTCGTACTATCAAAATAGAGGGAGGGGAATCAGACGGGCCAGAACACGAACAGCACACGACGGACGTCATTTTCACTCACCTTTTTCAAGTAGGGCAGCAGCTCCTTGGCGGACCATCCTGGCGTCTCCCAGCTGTCAAAGTCGGAACGCTGGGCCCGTGTGTACATCATAAAGTTGATGGACGATCCGCCGCCCAGGATGCCGCCCGCCGGGACAATCGGCACGCGGTCTGCGAGCTGGCCGGCCTTGTTGCCCTCATAAAAGATGGCTGTCGTGCTGCCCGGCGCAATGTTGGCGGGGAAGAGGGCAGGGTTTGTCACCATGGGGACATCATAGTTGTCTTGGCCACGCTCAATGACGAGGATCGACAGCTTGGGATCAGCCACCGCAAGCCGGGCCGCGACAATGCAAGCCGCCGTTCCGCCTGCTGGGCGTTAGTGGGACATGCCAGACGTGCCAGACGTGCCAGACGTGCCAGACTCGCCCCCGGGGACCGAGAAGTCTTACCTCCGGCAATGATCACATCCACCTCGCCAGGCACATCGGCAGGATCGCTCGAGAGGCCCATGGTCCAGAGCGTGCGATGGAGAAGCTGGCAGATACGTGTCCGATGGCCTCTTGACCCTTCACGCGACAGACAGCCGTCGTATAAATGTCCATGTTGTCTTCAGCACGCCTACGACCACTCCACCAGGCACACTACGGCGCTGTGCGTGGCTGGCTGAGATGTTCAGCTTTGGCCTTGTAGCTGATTTTCCTACATGTGGAAAATGTCCTGTCTAACCAAACCTGGCCAAGAGTACCCGTTTCTCTGGCGCCAACATACGATATGACAGACGTCGCCCCTCCCGTTTCCGTTGACAGGTGTCACGCAGTAATGTGGCAATGCTCCACTGCACCAAAGGACTAGAAAATATGCGAAACTCTATCGTGGCTGCATATTCGCATATATGCCACAGACGGGGGAGGCGGCGCCGTTTTCCATCATCGGACGAGCGGGGTAGGCGGGGTATCATACTCCGTACTAGGTACAAATGCAGGCCGTCCATGCTTGAGCTAATTAAGGGGCGAAGAGAGAATTTGCATTCACTTAACTCTCTTGCAAACATGGCTGCCTCAGTATGTTGGATGAACACTCCTGCTCGTAATGGTGGCCGTTGCTGACGTGGCACATGTTCATACGGCGCAGCACTTTGACAAGCTCACCAAGACCGAAGGACTGCTTAACGAGTCCGAGGTCGCGCAAGTCTTTGATGAGCTTCCGCCAGTGTCCCCCTCAACGCTGATAGGGAGGTGGAAGGGTGGCAGCTTCAACACCGGCCATCCGGCCCACCTGCTGCTCACCAGCTTCAAGTGGGACGGCAAGGACCTCCACTCGGTGGACAATGTCGATCCTATCATGGTCCTGAACGATAATGGGGAACGTGTCTGGCTGTCCGACTATGGACACGCACGGGTGAGTTGTCCGCTACGACTGTCCCCAGCGAATCAGGATGCTGACCGGCTCGGTAGCTCCGGGAAGTAAAATTCCGAGGTGTCGTGTCCGCTGCGATGATATATGACAACTATGCCATTATCGACTCGTTTCGTCTAGTGTCGGATAACGTCATGATGGGCGCGATGGATGCCAAAGATTTGGCAGATTCCGGCACCTATTACTTTTACATGACCAGGATGGAAGAGTAGGTATTATCATGCTAGCTTCGCTGAGGAAAATAGACATGCTTCCTGTTATGGTGGGCACTTTTCGGGTCCAGTGTATTATTGCCGAAACTTGTGCAGGGGTGCGAGAGCTGCGAGAGCTGCGAGAAGAGATGAAGTAATACGCGGAAACGGACAGTTGTGGCTCCTGATCGTGGCGGACCAGTCATCTTTGTGGTTTCCGATGACAATTGCGGTCAGTCTTTGCCTGGCGAAATTACGGCGCTAGTCCGTAACTGGTAACCAGCACCGCAACATCGACGGCATATTGTATAAGAGTTTTATGCAGTATGGTTTGTCGTCGTCGCTTTGGGTTTTTCCTGAGAAATTTCAGCGGAGGCCCATACGCCTCTTCGACGCTGCGAAGCCCATCCACCGCTGCCATGGCCGTGTCTTACCGCACCGGCATCACGATCCTACAAATCATCTTCTTCGTGCCGTCCCTGTGCATTGCCGTCCACCTCTGCGTTTCCGAGGGGATCAAGGCCGCAGGAACATGGCGGTTCATTGCCACCCTCTCGGCCCTCCGCGTGGCCGGCGACATCGCCTACTTTATCTCTCTGTCGCATCCGTCGGTCAACGCGTACGTGTGTGTCATATTGTGTGAGCCGATGGGCCTCGCCCCTCTGATGTTGACGCTCGTGGCGCTCGTGGGAAGAGTGTAAGTACTGTGGGAGGCAAGAAAATTCTGGCCCGCTCCTGAGCCGCGACTGACAAAACAGCAATAAGATCACAAACACATTTCCCCCCAAGGCGACCTTTCTCATCTCCATCCTGTCCCTGGTCGGTCTCGTCATTGGCATCGTCGGCGCAGACCGTGCGCTGAAAGACGCCGCTGACACAACCAGCGTCTCTGTCAATGGACTGATGAAGGGCGCGTTGGCCCTCTTCCTGGCCGGCTTCGGACTCATGGCCATTGGTTTCGTCGCCGTCACCGTCGACACGAAACGCCACCCGGCCAAGCGTGCAGCCCTGGGCCAGCAGTCACACATCCTTGTTGCTATCGCGCTAGCCGTTCCCTTTGTTTTTGTGCGTCTGCTCTACGGAGCCTTGGGCGATTACACGGGCGAGGAAAAGTTCAGCGTTCTGTACGGCAGCGACACCATTTATCTGTGCATGGGCATCTTGATGGAGATTGTCGCTATTAGCATCTGCCTCAGCAGCGCTTTCCTCGTGCCGATGCCGAGATAGTCGGTTCTGATCAAGTGTACTTCAAACGTCTACATGGAATTACGGCATAAAAAACGCTAGACTGCAAGCTCTGAACATAAATTCTACAGTAATCCTTACCAGCACAGACTTCCTTCCGTTTAGTTGTTGCCTTTGGCGTATCTATTCTCCCATGGAACTCAGAGTTGACATACTTGCAGTGTGCGTATATTTAAGGCGACATCGAAGATTTCGCATGCTTACTGCTTATCAGATGATGCCTTGTGAACACGAGGTGAATAAAGAGGATACGGTCACAGGCGTCTATGTGGTGCTGCATACTGGTCTAGGACTAACGCCAACTCACCATTTCCTATTTCGGCAATATGGGGACGCAACCCAAATTGAAGGGAATTTCCTACTCCTCTGTGGATATAAGATCAAGAAGTGCCCACAGCATCACAACGTTGCGCTCGAACTTGGTCGTCACAACGGGCCGGCACCGCATATCGTGCACGTTCCGTCTTCCAAATGCCCAGCCACAATGGCACCCCCGCAAAAGTCTGCAGATAGCAGGGCCGTCAAAGGCGCCCGCAGGCTTGCGATGACGTCTCGAGTGTTAGGGTCGTCGGTTTTGTCTTGCATGTTGTGGGCAAGATTGCAGACTTGGGCAATAGCTTGCAAAAGTTTAGGGCAAGGTTTTTTAAGTTCGCTGTCGCTATAGCCTGGCCGTGAAGCTGAAGATCCTTTAATCGAAATACTATGTCGCATTTCGACGACCCTACCTTGCTCTGGTATATGGACAGATAAACCTGAAAACTTGTAGAGGATTTACTTAAGCATGTTGTGTGTCTGGTCGTCTCTGGTCTCCAAAGTGGCAGTCGTGGATTGCAAGATCTTAGCGATCATGGAGTAGTCGTTGTGGATGAGCCTTTTTTTTTTTCGAGATGACGCCTAGCTCCGCCACCTGCTTGTTCAATATGACAGTATGGGATTCTTGCGCAGTTCTTTGGGTTATGACTTCGTGGGATATATTGCGCAGTGCATCGGGGATGCCGTGCACTGTGTTACTGAGCCATTCGTAAGTCTCTATTGTAAGATGGCAATTACCGACGGCACACATACCTCTGGAGTATGGCCAGCTGCAGACTTAAGGCGCTGGTGTGGTCCGCCACCACGGCACTTATGGTTGCGAGCGACTTTTCGCCCACAATGGCCTTGAACTTTTTCTAGTATTTTTTCCCGCGTCGGTCAAACTTGTCGATGTCTAGCTTCTCCAGCTTGTCGTGAAACCCGTTGAGATCGTTTACGCACGCCGCAACACGGGACTTGAAAGCCTCGCTGTCTTTATTAGCGAGCACGCTCGCCCCAGCGCCGATGGCTTCTATTTTGGTAGAATGTGTAACAGAATTTCTGCATCCAAGAGACGCAACTCATCCTTGATAATAGCGATGCGGTGCAGAGTGCAAGCAAGGATTATGAGAGAAGCGCAAGGCAAGGTTAGCCGGTCTTGTCTGCCTTGTCTGCCTTTTCGCCCCCGCCTGTTCCGCATTTTCTAACCTCCTTGTCGCGAAAGTTTCCCCACGCCCATCATGCCACCGACTTTTTGGACCCCAACTTCAGCGGGGCTGTGCCTGGGTTGAAAAAACGAGGCGACGGTGAAGTGTGCACAGCATTATGGGAGCCGAAACGAGACGATCAGATACAGTGCGGATCTCGGCCTTTTGGATTTCGATCACCTTGGTCGCCTTGTTCTTGCTTTCCCGGAATCAACTCGCCAGTTTGTGATTCCTTCGTCTTGCCATCTCAGCGCGCATACGACGTAGCTTCCTAGATCTCGTAGCGTCGATTAACAATGTCAGTAGCGGTTTGCATCGCCTGTGAAACAACCAAGAATTTCGCTGATCTAGGAGCCTCCGTACAGTTCAGGGTATGCTAAGAGAGATATTTCAGTAAAGTTTTCAATTACTTTGTACCTTTTGCACGCATTAGTACTCCTTGTACTCCGTACCAAGTCCAGCATTGATTACGTATCCGGGGCATTATACTCGCTCCCTGTTGGTACCAGTAACCATAACCAGATAGAAGATCAACCATGTTTCGTCTGAAGAGATTGCGATCGAATTCAAGACTTTGATATTTTTACGATTTTATCCGATGATTTGGGGACTGCCAAGACACTCTACGTATGTGTTGGGTATTCTTCCCCAGTATTCAACCTACCCGTCAACAGTGTTCAGCACTGTAGCCAACTAAGGAGTCGAACATGTCCTTCACGACGGCCACGGACGTCTTGGCGCGGCTCGAGACGACTAATGGCGACGTCCTCACTTTTGCCAACGTGCCGCCCGACGCTTTGCAAGACTTGGACCGCGAGCGTGAGGCGCGTGGACGAAAAGTACGCTTCTTTTACTTTGCCGAGCACAAGTACCTCGTCGTCACGATACCAACGAGGTCGCACGATCAAGTGCACGGATTCCTGGAACAATGGCACCTTCAGGAAGTCGGTCTCATGGGCCTAACTTTTTCATGGCGACGGACTGTTCGTGGACGGTATCCAGTAAACCCAACCACAGGGTCGAGTGGAGAAGGTGACTCGGGCGGCCAACCCCTGCCGGCGCGAAGACGCAGGAACGCCTGGCCAACTCTCGTCTTTGAGGCAGGCCGTTCCCAGACCCTGTAAAGTCTCCGCATGGAAATGCGGTTCTGGTTTACGCGGAGCGACCACGACGTAAAAATCGTTCTGCTGGTCAAGGCGTTCCCTGAAAGTCGCGAGAAGAGAATCTGGCTAGAGCAATGGCAAGAGCGGCCCAGAGCCCTCCGACCGGGCGCAACGACAACGCGAAGCGCGCATGTGCTCGACGCCGTCTGCACGCAGACCATTAACGTCGTTTGGGCGCTCGAGACGCCGTATGAAGAGGCCGGCGAGGAGCTGCCGATCGATCCAGCATCATTCAACGTAACCAACGGTCCGTTGGCGCTAGACTTCGCCCACTGCTTTCTGCGCGAGCCCATCGGCCCTCAAGAACACGACTTCACGAGGACTACGGGGCTTTTCAATACCCTTCTAGACGCGCTCGACGGCCCTACTCGGGGCTGTGCTGCCACTTCACAAGTCCTTACTGTTAGCTCTCGGAAGACGAGAAGCAGGTGATGTCAGTTCCGATCTTTGATTAGTCGGCATTTCGCTGGCGCTCGTTCTACCCCAATCTGGAAGCTCCAGCGAACAGGCGCAAGATTCGCCACGGACGCTGCTTGTAGAAAAAGTCCGATCGTAGACGGCCGCTATGCTGACCCGTTCTCCACGCTATCCACTCCGTCCACCTATCAAGGCACACACCGACTCACTGTCCGCAGGAGCACTGCAGCGTAGCTTCGTCCCTGATATGATCGGCACCGGGATGGATTCCGTCCTCGTTAATCACCTAACTCGTTAGGAAGGTCCGGAATCGCTAGTCGCATACGGAGTCCGTTATCTGAGCAGGAACGTGAATGGCCAGCTCCATGGTGGCTTGTTCCCTGTAAAGTGCTCGTATAGAGTGTCGCTTACTGGCCTATTACCACCTTCCCGAACGATACTGCCAAGGTGCCCTGATTTACTTCAGCGGATCATGAGCTGCAAGAAAGCCAAAGCACAATGGCCAATTGTGATAAAAGCAGGTGTTGTGGGCCGCCCTAGTCCACGTGACTGGCGGCGCACATATTTCGCCCCTGCAGGTGTGCCATAGTCAGACTAGCTTCTTCATGCACATTCATCAGGTTATAAGCCCTCTTTTCGCACAACTTCATTAATATCGTCTGTAGCATCAAATCCTTCCGTTTTTAGCCATTTACGGCCTCCCTTTACCTTCTCGTGGTCTTTCTAATTAAATCCAACCATTTTTGCCCATTTAGTAGCCTTTTCGGCGACTTCTGCCCCCTTATAAAAATTTTTTACATACACATTAGCACCTTAGGAGCGCTTACATACGGGACTAGCCTCTCTTGCCTCTAACTAGTTAGATACTACAGATCTGATTTAATTAGCCTTAGCAACCTGTAGGCCTTAATTACGCCTGATTAAGACTATAGACGTCTCTCTGTCGGGGTTGCAATCGATCTAGATCCCTCTCTTAGACGACATTAACCTAGAGGAGTAGGATTAGGCCTTCTAGGCGGTCCTTTACAACCGTAATATTATTTAACACATTAAAACGGAGGTGCCGCGGCCTACAAACGATGCGGCAGGCTAGGAGTAGTAGCTTAATAGGGCTATAATCTATAACATTATAAACGTAACCACAAAGTTAATAAGGTCCTTCTTATACGTAGGTAGCTACGCTGCTTACTATACTAACCCTATAGTTAACTATTTAGCTATTAAATTAACTATAGGTAGTGCTTAAGAGGTTATTATTAACAACGTTACTTAAGAGTTTTAAGCTTTACGTCTTTCTTCGTTTGTAACGCCTTTAGCGTATTTAAAACGCTTTTAGCAGTTTAACCTTATTATAGAGCAGACTATTTTTAAGAACTTTATAGTTATAAAGTACTTTATCCTTTATAAGTAGTTTTAACCTATCTTCCTAGTCTAAATTAAGTAATACCGCCTTTAAAATTAAAAGTCTGCTAAAGATTACCTAGCCTTAGTAAGGGAGCTTTAGGCTATAGCTAAGGCTTATAAGCTAGTAACGTTAATAGTATAGTTGCTACGTTAAGATAATAATAATAATAATAACGGTAATAAGGGTAAGAAAGGCCTATAGTCTCTTACTAACCGTCGTCGCTGTTACGCCTAGTAGTACCTAGACGTCCTTACCTATAATCGTTGCTAGGCCTAATACCCCTAAGGTAACCGCTAGCTTTAGTGCGGCTACTATAAGATTTGCTATAAAGGTAGTAAAGCTAATTGTTTTTAGCTTTACCCTAAGCTTAAGCTAAGAGGTAAGCAGTTAAAGTTAACGCCTGCTACTATAACCACTATAAGCGCGTAGCTAGCTAATAATAAGACTAGTATCTAGCTTAGCACTTACGCTTTAATGTTAGTTAAGCACCTTCTTAACGATAAGGTTATCCTTAATAGCGGCTTAACGTATTACACCTTTAATTACGTTAAATAGTTTTAAAGTCTAAAGACCTTACCGTTACCGGTCTAAACGTCTACGGCTTCGGGCAACAAAAGCACGTTTATATAAAAGGGACTTATCTTCTTTAGTGCTCGCAAGCGTAACGGTACTATTACTAAATTTTCCGTTAGCAATGCGCTCTATGCCCTTAATTCGCCCTACAACCTTATCTCCGCAGGCAAGCTTTAGGACAAAGGCTACTACTTTAATAGTAGGAGGAGTATTCTAGTAAACAAAGCTAATTAGGAGTTAGCTACCTTAGTATAGTCTAGTAACGCCTCTTTCTTTAACATTGTTAACATAGGCTTTAGGCGCGGCGTTAACGTCTCTTACGCTTTAGTAAACTATAAGCTAATACATAAGCGCCTTCTCTATGCTTCTTATAACGTTATCGTTAAGGCCTGCTACAAAGTAGGGATTAAACTTGCTAACGCTACTACTAAGTCTTGTAAGACCTGCCGTCTGTTAAAATTAACTAAAATAATTAACAGGGTCCTGCCTAATTTAGTGTTGTCGCTAGGGTAGATAATCTAAATAGATACGATTAAGTGTCCTCCTAGCTTCCGTAGTTTTCGCTATTTTATCCACTTCCTTAACGCATATTCGGGCTACTACTAGGTCTCCTTTCGCGCCTTAAAGGGAGAGATATATAACGCTGTTATAACCTTTTACGCTTACTTTAAGCGTTAATCTAGCTTAAAGGTCTAAGGCTACGGTTGCGATGGTAGCCTAAAGCTTAGCTTTACGCTACAGCTGTTTTAAAACTCTAAATTTAGGGCCTAGGCTGCGGCAAATAGTGTTATCCTCCTTATTAACGTCTTACACACGCCTTATTAGAATAGAGGTCTGGAAAGGGCTAGGCGTGTTATCCTTAACCGCGCTTACGCTGCCCTAATTTAGTTAGGACTACCGTAGCATTTATAGCCTTTTGCTACGCAAACGGCTGTTACTACAATTAATTAGCTGCCTACTGCTTATAACGCTAATAGCACCTCCCCTTATAAGCGCCTCTTTATAGCGCTAGGTCTGCTAGGTATAGCCTTTACGCTATATATTACACACTTTAGGACCTTTAGTTACAAGGCTTACGTACACTTAAAGGAGGCCTACCGTAAGACGTTTAACAAATTCTTACTAAGGGCACTAATCGGCTACCTTATTAGCTACGCTAGCCGCTATAGCCGTATCTTCTAAATCTACTACCCTAATACTAAGCGTATTACACGCGCCTTATCTGTTTAATTTAATAAGCTGTTACCCCCTTTAACCTTTAAGGAAGAAGAGCTAATTAATAGCATAGTAACCTTTACAAAAGATAACCTGCAGCCCGCCGCTATTAAGGCTCCGGTCCTATTACAAATTGTAGCACTGCCAGAGCCGCCGCTCCTAAAGATCTAGCTTGTAAAGCCGGCGGGCGTACTATAAGCGTAAGGCTAGAGCCTGCCGCCGTTACCTAGGATTACAGCAATGCTAACGCCTAAAGTCTCCCCTAACCTCCTAAACCCTCCTACCCTACTAACTACTGTTTACCGCAATAACGACGACGATTTTAACGCTCCTTTCGTTAAAGCTACCGAGGGGCACCATACTAAGGAGGATATAAATACGGGATATAAGGAGGCTAGCAATATACCGGACCCCTGGCCTGTGACCGGGGGTAAGTTTAAGGGGCAGACCTCTAATGTAGGACTAACCTCTCCGTTGGTCCGGTTTAACACGCCGGTAGTCTTAGAGGCGCTAAAGACACGCCGGTTAAACCGTAATAAGGATAAGCCGCCTAAGGACTACCGCCGCCTTGCCGGCTACTATACAAAGTACCCTGTGGCTAACCACTCTATGTCTGCCTATAACTAGGACTCTATAATGCTTAACCTGGCTAGTTAGGGCCCTTTAGCGGCTCTTAATCCAATTTGTAGCTACACGTTTATAGCGCTTAATGTAAAACTGTTAATAGCGTCTAAGAAGGAGTTTGCTATAGCCTTAACCACCTTTAAAGGTTATAAGAAGGCCCTACTTTATAATAACTTTAAGTTATACTAGCGGCCCGCTATAAAGCGGGAGTTTAACAGTCTAATCGACAAAAAGGCCTAGGACCTTGTCCCGCCGCCGACTTACGCAAAGGTGCTACTAGGTAAGTAGGTATACACCCGCAAGCCTAATTAGGGCAAAGCGCGGTAGGTAGCCTACGGTAATTTCGAATCGCAAGATGACTAGACGTCTAAATTAACCTTTGCTACCGTTGCTTTAATAACAAGTCTGCGTATTTTCTTATCCTACTACGCTATTAACGACCTTAAATTAGAGTAATATAACTTTTCGACGGCCTTCCTAAATGCAAAGGTTCTAAAGGACTAGGAGGTATACGTTAGGCAGCTATAAGGCTTTAAGGACGGCTTAGGCCGAGTCTGCCGCCTTCGCCGGGCCCTTTACAGCCTCTCTTAAAGCCTGCGTTAGTAGTTTAATACGCTTACTCCTACTATAAATACGCTTAGCTTTTAAGCCTTTAATTTAGACCTTTGTATATTTTGTAATAAGGAGACTAGCGTGTTTGTTTTAGTGTATGTTAACGACTTGCTAATTACTAGTAATAACCTCCCGTTAACCCTTAACGTTAGCACGTTATTGTTAAAGATTTACACAATACGCTACCTTAAGGCTACAACGTGCTTCCTTAGCCTTAAAATACGCCGTAACCGTACTAATCGCCTTATCTACCTCTTATAGCAGAAATACATTTAGAAGACCCTATAGCAATTTAGCATAACAGACCTTAATAGCGCTATAACTCCCTAGCTGGCTAGACTTAAACTTCTAACTAAATAAAACCCCTAGATTGCGCGTTAGACAGAATACCTACGTAATACTAGGTTAGTTAACTTCGTCTTAACGGCTACGCGCCCTAACATTAGCTTTACTATTAATAAGCTTTATAAAGGTAATAAAGGTCCTTCTAATTAGCATTAAACCTTGCTAAAGCACCTTTATATTACAGGTATACTTAGTAGGACCAGGTAAATTAAGCAAAGGAGGAGGTATCTTAATATTAAGGGGAGAAGGGAGTTAGATTTAATGGCTAACTCTTACCTCCCTACCCCTATAAGGGTGTAAGAGGCCGTATATATTAAGGGCGTAGGCAAGGCGCAGGCCTACCGCAAAAGGGGCGCAGCCCCTCTTTTAGGTGGCCCGTGCGCTTGGCCCGTGCGTTCTATTTGTCCGCACCAAGTGGTCTGTGCGGGGTCACGTGACCTGTCACGTGACCTTATCCTGCAGTCCTGCACATGCGCTTTAGCACTTACGCTAGCGGCCTATTGCGCGTATTTAGCGCACTCCCTACGCGCGCCCTACGCGCCGCCTGTATTAATGCCTCCTTTTAAAGGGTAGGCGTTATAATTACTCCTTCTCTACGCCTAGTACCCCTAGGCTAGACTTCGTTATTGTTAGGCTACATTTAGTAATGCGGCCGTAGCCCTCTTTGTTAGCCTTTAAGGCGCCGTTAAACGGCCCTTAGTTAAAGGTAAGTATAAACTAAGCCTGCCCGCAGGCTATAGTTACTACTATAAAGTAGACTCCTTATAATTATAGTTATAATTAACGGTTACACCTCCCTTTAATAACAATAACTTTAGCGATCTCTTTATAGTAAAATTTACCGCTATTAACGCTCCTCGCCCTGCTGCTATTACAGCTGCCGCGCTAGCGCTGTCTACGCCCTCTCCGTCGGCCCTTAAGGCTAAAAGTGCTATAGCCTAGTCGCCTAGCGGGACGGCAGTCTTACCGCCCGCTGTAGCGGCTAAGGCAACGTCTGTAGTAGCGCTTATAGCGCCTATTACAACTTCTCGTCGCCGTCCTCTACCCTCCTATCGTAAAGAGTTTAGGGCCTTTAGGCCCTTTACGTTAGTTACGCCGCCTACGCGCTAGTCTTGCGCGCGCTGTAAGGCTGCGGCGGTAGCGCTTACGCCGTCTCGCTAGTCGGCCCGTGTCTAGGCCCGCATTACGGCCGGGAGCGCTGCTACTAGTAGCGCGTTAACGCCTACGCCTAAGGTAACGCCCGCGCCTAAGGTAGCGCCTGCGCCGGTAGTGCATGTGCCTAAGGTAGTACCTACGCCCGTTATAGCGGCTCCCGTAGCGGTTGTCCCGCCCATTATAGAGCCTATAGTAGTAGCCCTGCCTACGGCGGCGGCCCCGCCTATAGAGGACGACGTCTTAGTTAAGGAGGACGCTCTAGCTACCCCGCTAACGTCGTTTATAGCGGCCCTCTTAAGGGCTAACTACCTTGCCTTTAAGGCTAACACCTGCGCTAGGTGCTTAGCCCGGTTTTTATAAGACTTTCTACTAGAGTTGCTAGCTAACGCAGCCTAAATCTACACGTATAGCGTAGTTAAGACGTCGCTTTATAACGTTTATAAGGCTTCTTAGCACCCTTATAAGATAGTAAGTAATAGCCCTTTTAGCCCTTATAGTAGCAATACTAACGCTGCTATAAGTATACCTACTAATAACAAGTAACCTTAGTAACTTTATTAATACCTTAAGGGTTATAACCTAAGAGCTAGACCACTTCTTACTAAAGGTACGCGCGTCCTTTGCGCGCGGTGCAGGTAACTTTATAGCGACCTTTCTATAAGTTAAAAAGAAGTTATACCTAAAGAAGGGGGATAAGGCGGCAAAGGAGGAGGCGGTGTAGTAGCTAGAGGTTTAGCAGGCCTTATTAGCCTATTAATACCCGTTGTTACTATAAGCGACGCACTAGCTACTAACAACCTCTAAGGTTATTACCTAGCGACGGACGTAGCTGCTACGGCTGTTACCTAGCGATAATAGGCACGCTATAATCGTAGCAGCCTAGGCAACCTTTTTAAATGTAGTAGCGTAAGGGCTAGTAGCCTTTAGTAAGGCTACGTTAAAGAGGGAGGCGATAGTAGTGCTTTGCGCTATCCTTAATTAGTTATTTTACGTGGCTAACCCCTTTTCTTTTAGGGCGGCTAAAAAGAGTCCTTATTTACGTACTTTACGCGCTTACTACTCTTATATTACGTAATAACTGCGCGCGCGTTTTACATGTCCTCTTCCGCTACCTACTAATTGTATTTAGTTAGCTAACCTTCCTAGCGTACTAAATATTCTGTCTAGCCGCTTTTACGCCTTTAACCTAGTACTACCTTAATTTCCTATTCTTTGTCTAGGTCTTTTAGGGCTGGCATTGTTATTTACGCTTGCCCTACGCCCTCCTTACTTTGCTACAGCTTTAGTAGGGAGACGGAGAATACATTATGTATACGGCTATACTAATTAGGCAGTGCTAGTCGGTACGCCTAGCTGCCTACAGTCCTTAAGATCTTAAAGGGTCTTATACACCGTAGCGCAAGCTTTTTATTCTTTAGGCGGAGGTTTTTTATAGAAAGGCTTACCAGGTCTTTAACCGCAAAGGTTATTAGTTAGTGGTTATCGTTATAGTAGCGCTTTTAACGCTCTATAGCCTTCTCCTAATTAACGGCTAATCTAGCCCTTAACGCCTATAGCTTTTTTAAGCGGTTCTATACCGCTAGGACTGTGTTGTGCTAAGGGGCGCCGTTGTTATAGCCGTCCTGCTCCCCCCTTACGGTCGCTTCGACCTTAAAGCGTACTTAAAGGTCTAGCTTCTAGCTATATAAGGATTTAAGGGGGCTTAGCTTTGTCGTTGCGTTTAGCGCATTGTTATACGTAAATTAAGTAGTTAATAAGAGGGCGGGCTAATTTGTTTACTCCTTTATTATAAAGTAGTAAAGGTATTGCTCTAAGGTTTAATTAGACCTTTTAGTCTAACCGTCCGTTTAGGGATAGAAGGCGGTTAACAGCCGCCTTTAGATTGTTGTTTAGTAGTAGTATTCCGTCTAAAAGTTACTAGTAAATACGCTCCCTTAGTTAGAGACTGCGCCTTTCGGCGTAACGCTATAAACGAGCTCTACGTTTTAGTATATAACGTAAGCAAGGTCTTTAGCCGTTATTAACATCGTTACTATAAAGAAAAGGCTTATCTTTATAAAGCGGTTAACAATAACTAAAATAGCATTTACCTTTTCCCTTAAAAGCGTCCTAGCTTATAGTAAGCTAGTAATAAAGTTTATAAAGATCTACTCCTATAGTGCTTATAAGAAGGGTAGCGGGTTTAGCTGCCCGTACAGTTTATACCTCTTAATTACCTAGCCTTAATAAACTAGGCAAAAGGTTACGTACGTCTTTACGTCTTTCTTTATACCTTCTTAATAAAAGTAGCGGCGTAGCAGGCTTAAAGTCCTATCTACTACGAAGTGCCTAAAGGTTACGTCGTTATAGTAAAGCTATAACAGCTCTTAACGTAGGACTAGGGCGTTGCCTATATGTAGGCGCCTATCCTATAGCAGCAGGCCGTTTAACGCAACGGACTATAGTCTTGTTACGCCCCTTACGCTTATTGTGTAAGAGGTGCGCTCCTTAATAACTTATACCTTTGTATTTACTTCTTAGGCTATAGCTATAGCCCTTTAAATTATATTAGGGGCACCTTCCTTAAGGTATAGATAAAGGGTAGTAATTATAGCTAATTGCTAGGGTAGCCTAGAGTATAACGGGTTCCTGTCTAGCCCTATAAGAGGCGTTAAACCCTTAATTAGCGCTATAGCAGTAATATCTATAAACTTTTACTATATTACGGTCTTTCCTTACAACTTTTTATAGCCTTTTAAAAGCTTTAGTTTACTACGCTTCGCTTACACAAGCGGTACGCTCTCTAGCGCGGCGGTAGCTAGCCGCCTAGGACTTAAGGCCTCCCTTGTCTTAAAGGAAGTAGTTAGTTCCTCGTCTACGCGCGGCTCTTACGCGTCTTACGTAAGGGCTACGCTATGCGCTAGCCCTTCGCTCCTGCCGGTGTCTTTAGCGGGTACGCGCATTGCTTACGCGCCTTGCGTAGGAGTAGTACGGTATACCTGCTCCCCGCTTTTAACCCTTGTAAGGCCGAGGGCTACGACTTTAGCAGTCCCTAGGTTATTAAAATAATTAGGCCGTCGTAACGGCGCATTAGCAGGGTTTGTTACTCTTAGCCAGTGCTTAATAACGAAGTTAAATAGGGATAGGAGCATTGCTTAGCGGGCCCTCCTTTTATTATAACGCGGCTAGATTATAAAGGTTTATAGGTTATTATAGTCTAATAAGACCTTAACCGTCTCCTTACTACTGTTTAGGTATTGCTACTACTGCTTAAACGATTTTACGATTGCTAACAATTCCTAATTAGGTATACCGTAATTTAGTTTAGGGCCTTATAACTTATAGTGACGCTGGCCTGGGTGCTAGGGCACTAGGACAGCCACTTAGTCATTGTCAAAGAAGGTGAAGAGAGAGATCTGATCGGGAACCCTTCACGGAGGCTGTGTGGCTTCCTTATGGCCGAAGCACTAGGAAGCGTGGGTGACAAGGTCTAGGGGCATGGATTCTCCCTTGGTGTTGCGCAGAGGTCTGATCAGAAGTGACAGGTGTATGTATTGAGGAATCTGATTAGGAGCAGCAATGCGATGTGAGGAATCTGATCGGGTTGATGTCTAGCTAACTTGACTGAATCTGATTAGAAATGGCATATATACAGGTAAAGTCTGATCAGACTCTATGCGCTGGAGCGGAAGAATGTAACGCCGCGCCTTCTGGCGGGAAGGTCGGCCAAGTTAGCAAGGCGGGAGCCGCGTGCGTAAGCACAAGGCGGCCGTGTTATACCCCTATTACGACCTTTGTGTTAGAAGGCAAGGTGTTAGATACTAATCTAGGCATAAAGCTGCTTAGCTTTAATAAGAGTGGAATTAACCTGTAAACAAATAAAAAAAAAGAAAACAAAAGCGAAAGTAAACAGACTAGACGTAGTATTGCGGCGTGCACCGATTAGCTTCCCTGTTAAGAGGGAGCCCTTCTCTTACACCTAGTGTAATAGAGGTACGAATATCTAATAAATAAAAAGCAAGGCAGTCTAAGCATAAACAAGTAAACAAGCAAACAAACAAACAAACAACAAAACTAATTACTCTTCGTCTAGTTCTATAGCCGGCTCTAGGAGCGGCTAGAACATTATTACGAATGCGTTGGCCTGCGGCCGCTACCCATACTATCCGGGCTAACGAAGGGGCTTAAACGAGAAGACTGGAGAGGTGGCCTGGTGCGAAATCGCAGGGCGTACATTTGCTAGGGGGCTACGGGGTTTCTTATGTACGACCCCTCCCTAACGCTTTGCGCCGGTCGGCTTGGCCTTTGTCTTCTTTGGAGTCTGATTAGGCAATGCGGCCGATGCACCTACGGCCTTCTTCTTTAAGACCTGGTTAACCTATGCTTCGATCTTGCTAACATCCCCGATTTTAATGAGCTTCTCGATTAGGCAATTCTGCTTATAAGTAACTCCTGCGGCCCGTGTTAGAGGTCGAGCCCCCGAGTCTTCCTTTGGCCCGATCTTATTAGGTTTGATGGAAGGGCTATAGGCGCTCTCTGATCCGGGTTGCTTTGGCTTCTTCTTGGGGAAGCTCTCCTTATCGACTAAGATAACCTCTTTGATCTTAGGTGGGTGGATAACCGCCCTTAGTGCCTAGTACTTCTCTAAAGGTGTTCTTAGCGCGGTCTGGAAGCTGCGGTACGCATACGAGGTTACCGACTTGTCTATCTATGCAATGTATATAGTCCCCGCTTCCCTGCTAACCTATGTGTTAAAACTAATCAGACTCTCCTTAGGGTACACCTTAACAAGAGGGCCATTTGCCTTTGTAGCGTCCTTTAGGAGGGTCTTAAGGTAACGGTTGATCTTCTTCTACACTATCGCTATGTTTAGTAGCTTGTCCTTAAGCTTAATCCCGTTTAGGACGATTGTAGTGCAGCTTATCGGGTACTAGTTAAGCTAGTTAGTGTTTAGGCTAATCGCTAGGTACTCGCCGCTACGTAGGGGCGACAGGTTTACGTGTCCTAGTTCCGCTCGGATCTAGGCAATGAATCCCGTCTACATCTACGTATCCTTCTTTTCGACGGTGTTAAGGACCCTGAGGATAGGGACAGTCTCTTAGTAGAACGTCGAGAGCGTCTAGTCATTCGGGCCAGTCTAATTAGCTTTAAAGGGTTCCTAAAAGAACACCTAAGCGCATTCTAGAACATGCAGCCCGCAGGACTAATCGTCGGTCTGCTGCGTAATTAGCACGTCCCTCGTCTCGTACCGCTTGCTGGCGGGGATTAGTTAGAACTTAATTAGATACCTCTTAAAACTCGCTTTTACGGGGGCATGCGGTATTTTAATTTGGCTATTAAACCAGTAGATCCGTCGCCGCTGTCGGTCTACAATAGCTAGGACCTAGTAGTTTGTAAGATACACTAAGAACACGAGGAAGCGTTTGCTTGTGTGCTCTGTGGTTGCGTCGTTTTAGATCTAGAAATTTAAACCGGCCTAGTAGTAGTAGGCCGTTAGGAACTAGATTAGACTCTAATAGTCTTAAAGGACGAGGATTAGGCCCGCAATCAGTTTATCTCTGTCTAGCCATTCCCCGTTAAGGATCGCTCCCTTAACGTTAAACAGGCAGAGCAAGTAGCTGCTGTAGTTAACGTTGTAAAACTTTAGGTTAGGCCTGTCCTAGCTTCCCCGTGCGTAAACATTCGGGAAGTATGCGGCTGCCGCCGCTTTAGCTTCCGTGGTATTAATCCCTCGCGGGAAGAAAGCGGGCCGGGTTGCGACGATTTGATTAGATACCCCGCTGGGGTACTAGACACGATAGTTAAACTGTCCTTACGCGAAGTTGTCCGGTCGTGCGCCCCGGGGCCAGTCTAGCTCCGCTGCCGATCTGTACGCGGCGCTAGTAACGCTCCCGCGACTCCTAAACCGAGAGCTGCGGACCGATCCGTAGGTCGACATCTCGGCTGCTTGTTAAAGGTCGAGTCTAATCGGGTTTCGTACTTAATTAGAGGCTGTGCTATGTCTTGGCTAGTAAAGCGGCTAGAGAGGAGGAAGAGGAAGAGTGGGTAGCGGGAGAGAAGGTGTAATAGGATAGGAGAGGGGGGGGAGAGAGAGAGGGAGAGAGAGGCACTAGGCGATCTGCGTCTGTACCTTGTATGGTAAGAGCTTTGCGGGCCGAATAAAGAGGGTAAAGGGGGGGGGTGAAAGCTAATCGTGTTTGTGTTGCTAGCTATGGTCGTGACTAATTAAGACCGATAGGGCGAATCTAGCAATGCTAAAATAGGGAGAATTTAGGGGTAGGAATTAAGGGGAGGTTAGCAATATTTGTAGTTTTGCGGAATAGAGCCTTTTTAACTAAGTGTTTACTATACTAACTTAAATTCTATAAAAAGGAAGGGGGTAAGGGTTTTCTAAGAGGCTGTGTTAAGGTAACAGAGATCTTATAGAAGCTTCCCTTTTTTAGTAAATTCACTTTTTGTTTGTAAAGGGGATTTAATTAGGCTTAGAAAACGGCCCTATATTTAAACAAGCTCCTTTCTTCTTTACAAAGATAAATACTCTCCGTAGCCTTCGTCCCTTTTCTCCTTTAATTTCTTTAATCTCTTCTATCCATACATTCTTATCTTCCCATTTTATACACTATTTTGTCGACTACTAACCATAGGCAAGAAACGTTCTACAGCAGTACGGCGCAACGCTAACGCTGCGTTATCTTCTTACAACCTAGTAAGCTATTCTAGTGTTGCGATGGCGTCTATTAACTTTGTAATGTTGGATGCTAATTAGATTCCCCTAAAGGCTCCTGCGACTCCTGTCGCTGCTGTCGCTAATTAGGCTTCGTTAGTGGCTTCGGTCCCTGTTTCCCTAATCGACTTCTCCCCTGTAGTTACTCCTTAGGGTAGCTTTGCAGTCCTACGTCCTTAGCAGATAGCGGTCCTTCCTTTAGACAACCCGGAGTGGTTTGCGGGGTTGGAGGCTTGGTCTGCCTTCTTACTAGAGCGTGCGGTGACCAATTTAGAATCTTTAGATAACGAAGGGCGCTGCCTTTGCCGTGCCGCGGCTAACTTTGTGTACGGCGAGTCTTAGCTAGACTCTAATCGGGTTTACAATCGCTATGTTAAGCCGGTCGACCCGCGCGTAGCGTTTTCTCGTAAAACCCCCGACAAGTTCCCTGTGTTTGACGGGATGTAGCATTTGCTCCTTAGCTTCTTTTTAATGCACGAGATTGAGGGCAACGCTAGCGCTCTGTATTTGTGTTGGCAGCTCCGCCCCCTTCTTAACCCTGGTGCCTTGTAGGAGGCTTCTAATCTGGATAGCGTTGCAACGGCTTTCTAGAGGGCTAACAAGTCTAATCTGGTTATAAAGCCGATTTTTGTTAAGAAGATTTGCGGCGGCCCCCTTAGTAAGTATGCTTACAAGGTAGCCACTAACGCGCGCCGGTGGAAGGCCTTGTTTGTAGCTGTCTATGGCCATTGTAACCTAAATGCTTGTAAGCGCTGCGAGGAGCGGTATATGCATCGCTAGGGCGCGTTAACTAATTAGGGTTACACCCTGCGGGTTATGGTTCCGTAGTTTGGGTGTGTTTCCTTACCGGGCTTGTTAGACGCTTGTGCCTCTTGTCTCTTTTACGTTAAGGGGGCGAGGTGCTTGTACTATCCGTCCTAAAGGGAGCATTTCGCGCCGGCTTAGCTTAGGTCTGCTAAGCGTGAGGCGGCTCTTCCTCCCCTAACCATTTCTCTCGACCTGTTTCCTATCGTTAGACCTGATCTAACCACCCCGGTCTTAACCGGAGCGAGTTTTAATTAGTCGTGGCTGGCCTCGCAGGGTGCTTTAACCAATCTAAGGTCGTGGGTTGCTAAAGGTTTGGGTACAACACCCCCTGTGACCCTAAGGCGTTCTACTAGAAAGAGAACGAGACCCGAGGTCCTTGCGTTGGCTAAGACTCCCTTTAAGAGGCCAATGGCGCGCTTATCGTCTAAGACAGCGCAGACTCCTCCTATCCGATTAGATGCCGATGTAATGGATCTTAATGACGACATTGACGAGAATGCAGCCGGTCTGGCCGCTGGCAAGGGTCGGGCGATCTTGTTTCCGGCGAAAGTCTTAAAGAGGAAGCTAGCCGTCATTCCTAAGGAGTCTCTAGCTCCCGTTCCGTCTAAGTCGGGGGCTACGAAGGGGGCGGCCGCTCGATTAGCTTCTAGGGCTATAGAGCTCGATGGTGGATCGGGCTCTAATCAGGTTCCTTTCGTTGTTTAAAGCGCTAGGGAGGCTCTTAAGGGTGTTAAGGTGTTTGCGAGCGCGATGAAGGGGGCGAAGGAGGCTACGCCCCTTGTTAGGAAGAAGGTTACGTTTATTAAACGTGTTCCCCCAACCAAGGCCAAGTCGAAGAAGACGGTTGTCGAAGAGTCTGCTTTAAAGGGGGGGTCTGACGAGTCTAATCCGTCTACCGAGTCTAAGGGTAAAGGCGATAGCCTTAACGGGACCGAGTCTAAGGAGGAGGAAGAAGAGGAGGAGGATTCGGATAATGATGGCTTTGTTAAGGAGGATAACCAGTCCGCTAATTCTAATGCTAGCTTTTATAAAGCTGGTTTGGATACCGAGATAACTGACAACTAGTCTTAGGCCTTGGGCGAGATATAGGTCGTGTGTGTGCGGCGGGCGAGCTAGATTAGATTTTATGCGCGCTTACTTAGGCTCCTTTTTACGTAGATAGAGTGAATCGAAAGAGAAAGTTGTTTGCACTGTAAACGTGTTTTCTTTGAATTTTATTATATATAAATAACGGCTAAAGGAAGTAGTAGTTCTTGTAAAATCGGGGCGTAGAAACAAAGGGGCGAGGTTTATAAGGCAAGGCATAAAACAAAAGGACTAATAAACAAAAGAAAGAGAACATAGGAAATATACTTATCCTATAGGGGCGCTTGCGCAGTCCTACTTATTACTGTGTAAGGTGGTTTCGTCATTAACTTTGTCCTTTGTTGAAGGGCGGAAGTAATTGGCTATTACTATTTCGAAATTATGTTTTGTAAAAGTCTGATTAGGTTTGCGCGTGTTGTTTCCTTGCGTGGCTTCCGTTTCCTAATTAGTTTCCTGCATTAGCGTATTTTCGTCTTCTAAAGCCTCGCTAGGCTCTTTATCTACATCTTCTTCTCTAAGCATTGTCTCTTCTCCTTCCTTATTTAGGGTTTGATTGGGCTTATGCTAAATCCCTTCGTTATCCTGCACGAACTTCTTTAATTAATCTTAGGGAAAAGTCTAGCTTCTTACTACTCTATTCGGGTAGGCTAAAGTGCATGTACCGTTTAGCGCAATTAATTTTATAAAGAAGGGCCCTTGCTAGCGGTAGCTGATTTTTAAAGTTGTGGACATATCCATTGCCCTTGGGTTGTCCTAGGCAAGCACGAGGTTATTGGGTTAGATGCGCTAACTAGCGGGTTGAAGCCGGTTTTAATCCCTTTTGTCCCGTTTTGTGGCCTCCTTGTCGCGATACTTGTTAACGGCTGTTACTACTCGCTTTACGTCTTCTCTTTTGTTAAGGAGAGATCTAATCCGATTGTTAATAAGTTCTTCTAACGTTATGTTGTTGCGCTAGTTTAAAACTCTCTATGTTAGCGTTTTGATTTTAAGGGGCACTACTAGTTTATAGCCGTAGACAAGGTAGAAGGGGGAATACCTATAAGAGCCCTGGACTATGGTTTAGTCTGTAAAAAGCACGATCGGAAGCGCTCTTCTCTATCTAATTCCAGTTCCTCTAGTAAGCTTGCTTAGCGCGCCTTTAATTAGAAAATGTCTTGCTTTTATAATGCTGTTCGCTTTTGGGTTGTAGGCTAAGGTGACAACGTAGAGGATTCCGATCTATTTATATAGTTAGGCTGCGTACAGTTTAAATTCCGGACCTCCGTCTACTACTGCCGTTAGGGGCACGCCGTAGCGGCAGACAATGCTTTCCTAAAGGAAGCGTCTAATCGTTTCTAAGTCCGCTTTTACTATAGTAAAGGCTTTAACGTAGCTAGTTAAGGCACATCTTGCTTCGATTAGGAATTTAACATTCCTAGTCGTAGGCGGCAGCCTTTAAACGTTGAGGTGGATCTTAATAAACGGGGCAGCGGGTGCGCGTTGCAACCGTGCTATCTCTGCGTATCGCTTTAGAGTCTATTTCTAGCACGGCAAGCATAATTTTAAAGAAGCATTAACTTGCGCTTTAAGTCCTTTCTACTAGTAGCGGATGTTAAGTTTTCCGGTAGTAGCTTCCTTGCCGCGATGTTTAACGGCGATATATGCGTCTCTAATTAGCTTCTTCTTTAGGTCTAGGTCGTCGATTACTTAAAGGGGCATTTTGTTTGTCTTTACCCGCCATAGGCGCTGGTTGTAATAGTTGAAATGCATGCTTTACGCAATGAATCGCCGTAAGGTTCGTCCTTTTAATCTAATTAGCCGCTCGTAGAAGACTAGGAACCTTAACATCTTAACAGAGTAGTCTAACCATTTCTTATTTCGGTCTAGGAGTGGAGTTTAATTAGATTCCACCTTATTTTGGCCGATCAGTGTGCTAAAGATTTAGGCATCGATGAATTCTTTAAGGTCTCCTTCCTTTTCCCTCTTTGCGCGGTCCTCTTCCGTTATTGGTTTGTAGGACAAGGCGTCTGCGACCACGTTCTTTGTTCTAGGGATATGTCGGACTTTAAAGTTAAACGATCGGATCTACGCAATCCATCGTAAGAGCAGCGATCTAAGGACGTTACTAAGGGAACCGTTTAGCTGGTGGTAAAGGACGAGAGCGTTAGTTTTAAGGACGAAATAAACTCCGTAGAGGTAACTACGGAGTCTGCGTAAAGCGTTTGCTATCCCTCTAGTTTCCCGCTTTGTAGCATCGTACGCCGCTTCTGCCTTTGTCTAAATTCCGCTTTTAAAACGCGCCGGACGCCGTTTTCCATCCAGGAGTTAGGACAACTCGGCCTTCCATCCTTTAAGGCTAGCATCTATAGAAAGGAAAATGGTGGCTTTTATTATAGCGTAGTTAATTGTGATTAGGATCGGTGGTAATGTAATGGCTTCCTAGAGGGCTCTAAAGCCACGAATCTAATTAGGTCCCCACTAAAATTTTTAATTTTTGCGAAGTAGTAGGTAGAGTGGTTTTGTAAGAATAGCAAAGCAGGCAATCTAGATCTAATAGAAAACGACAAGGCTAAGGAAAATTTAGACGTCTTTAATGTTGTAGCATCGTTCCTAGCGCAGGATTTTAATTACTTTAGCCTAATTAGGGCTGCGCCCGTTGTGGCCGTAGTAGTAGCCGACTACCTTTGCTAATTACTAACACCATTGCGACTTTACAGCTGCGGCGGTAACCCCTGCGAGCTCGAAATTCATAAGAACCCGATTAACGTTTGTTAGGTGCTTAATAACGTATCTTTGAAGCCCCTTTCTAACGCTCTCCTCGTTGTATTTCGTCTTAGGACCTTTTACGCTAACATCGTCGACGAATGCGCGGCAGACGGTGGGAATTAACGTATCTAAGATGCGGTTAATTATTCGATAGAACTAGGCCACTAAATTGGTTGCGCCCTGCGGAAGTGTGCACATTCGCAGAAGTCCGATTCTAGTCTTAAAAGTTGTTATGTTACGGGACTCTGGGGCAAGTGGAATCTAATCGTATCCGGAGAAAAGGTCGATAAGACTGATTAGTTAACACATAGCGATGTCTTCCGAAAACTCATTGGCGGCTAGCGGGATAAAGGCGTCCCGAATTGTAAAGGCGTTATACCTAACCGTATTGTTAATAAGCCTAAGTCCTTTGTCCTTTTTCTTAACGAGGAACCAATGGTTGCGGTAGGAGGCATGGCTATCTTTGAGCACACTATAATCTTTTCTAGTTCGTAAGAGTGCTACTACTTTCTTACGAAAGGCACGGGGAATGGGTACTGTCCTTAACTGCTACGCGTTGTAAGGGACGGTTCTAATCACTTGTAGGGGAGCCACTTCGTCCTTAACTCTCCTAATTTTAGAGAAATCCTATAACAGTGCCGCTTCTCGATTAGACAAAATGCGCGCAAACAAGGCCCGTTCTTCCTGCGACAGGTCTGGCGGGAGTCCTTCTAGTATTAATAGAAGCCGATTAAATGTAAGTCGAAATCCTCGTGGTCGCTTGTCGAATCGCAGCGTAATAAATGCTTTAAATTCTAGTAGCTCGTGTTAGAGGTTGTCTTAGACTTTCGCCCATTCCTTACTCCTCTAGTCTAGGTCTCCTAGGGGCGTCGAGCCATCTAAGGGCTAATCGTTAAGTGGCTGAACTTTATTAGCTTTCCGCTTATAAAGCGTGTTAATTAAAACTGCGTCTAATTCCCCATCCTTATTTATTGCTATTCTTAGCGCGGCCTCGTTCGCATGCTTAGGGTTAACGATAGCGAGAATGTTATAAAGGTATTCTGCTTTAACTCGCCTAATTACTTTGTCGTCGTTATCTAAGGGAAGAGGAGCTTCGTAGCTAGCGTTAGTAATGTTTAATTAGTCTTTAACAAGCCTAAGAAAAGTAGTTGCATCCTCTCTTCCCCGCTCTTGCCTTTTTAAGGGGATTGACTAAACAGTAACTATCCCTAGTTAATTGCTGTCTACTCGTTTAAAGCGTTATAGCGTTTCGTTGCTCTAATAGGATTAAGGCTAATTACTAGCCGCCGGTTTTTAAAGATTATGCTGCCGTACAGGGTTGCATTATCACCGTGTATAAGGGTAAACTTTGTGTTTAGGATAAAAGGCATGCTGAGTAGGATTGGGTTTATACTGCGTCGTTCTTAAAAGACGAAGAAGTATGCTATAATAGGGAACCCTCCAATCTATACTAGTCCTTAAGCTTCCTTAATAAATCTCTCTTCTAATCCGTGCACTCCTTAAGATGTTACCGTCGTTAGCGTTACCGCTAAGTTAGTACTCCTTGCGGTGTTAATGCTAATCGTGTTTACTTAAGAGCCGCTGTCTACAATTGCTTTTGTAACCGTCCCGTTTAAATTTGTTAGTCTAATGTTAATAAGGATACGTAGTAGTTCCGTCAGACGCGTAGGTTTCCTAAGTGCAGGAGTCCTCTAATCAGATAAGACAGGCGACACCTTGTAAGTGTTTGTAATTAGATTTGTCTCCGCTTCCTGGCTGTAGGTGTTAAGGACAAGGGATCCGTTTGTTTCGTCGTCTTTTATCTAAAGCTTTAATATCGTATTAATGGCCAGATAAAGGACTCCTACCTTTATAGGTTTTGGCTAGACACGCCCGTTCTTATCGATGTACACTGTGCTTTCTACCGCAATGGCAACGTTAGCGAAATATGTTGAGAGGTAGGCTGCGATCGGCTTGCTAAGCTTCGCCAGTTTAGACATTATAACTTTAACCTTCGTGTCTAGGATGTCGTTCACGACTTCCTTAACGCGCAGGGGCCGCACTGGTCTTGTCGGCCTAGCCTTGCCCTTCTTAGCAGCTTTCTTTCCGCTCTCTCCCGTTAGTCGTGTTGCTTTTAGTATTTAGCGTGGTGTGTGTAAAATCTAATTAGGTTCCGGTCCTATAGACTTGGAATTTTCGGGTAGCGTCGGGAGCGGCTCCGTGTGGGTCTGTGGTACGTCCGCAAAGATTTCATCGTCGTCGCCAGTTTCTACGTTCTTAAAGCGCACTCTCTTGTTTGTAGCAAGATTGGTCTCTACCGTTATTTTGGACAGTGTTAGTGTGCATTTCGTAATGCTACGCAGGCTAGGCTGATCGTGTAGTGATAGGGCGAGGGAGTTAATGTTGTGTAGAGTCTAATTGTATTCTATAAGCTTAACGGTGTTAACTTTTGCTGCGGGCGCCGGGGCGATTGATTAGGGAATGATCGGGCCGTTTTAGTTCCCTGTGGTAGAGAGGTAGAGCATACCGACGTCTACCCTGATGCCTTGCGCTATTGCTCTCGCTATTCCTTCCGCTCCTTCCTAGTCTGGGTGCCGTGTAAGCAGAGACCAGACCACGTTCCGAATGCGCCTAATCTTCTTGAAACGATAAAACAGGGCTTCTAGCACATCTCTGCTGCGCGCAGGGTCCTTAATGCTAATGTATAGCCTGCGCTCCTTAGGGACGTAGAACGAAATTAAGTAGCTTTCGTCTTGTTAAGCCTAATCGTAGTTGTACATCTGGTGCCCTAGGTTGTTGTAGTAGAAGCAAATTCTAACGAATTCTATGTTTTGCGGTGCTCGCCCTAGGCCTTAGTATCTCCCGCTACGGCTACTATATCCTCCTCCTTAGTTATACCTTTAGGGCTAGTACCCTTGCTGTCCTCCCCCTTAATAGTTAACGTTGGCGTATTCGTTTTGTGTGCCGTACTAAAGGTGCTAATCGGCTTGCTAGTTAGAGTAAGGGTTTTAAGAGGAAGGCTAACTGGTTTGCGGTTGCAATGTTCCTAATCGGTTTTAAACGGCGATGACTGCTTTAATTAGTTTGGTTTAATTAATGCTTATCTCCTCGAATTTCCTAATAAGAGCATTAAGACCTGTGTTGTTTAGAGCTGCTAGTGCCGTGGTGGGTAGCGCAGTCGTAGGTTCTTAGCTAGTCGGGACGAGTATAGGTGGCAGACTAGGAACTGTGGCGGCGGGTTGAGTTGTCTTGGTCCGAGTTTGGGTTTTCGGGGCGGGCTAATTAGAGTCGTTATCGTTTAAATTTACTTCGCCGTGGTCGAGGCGCAGTGCCTCTTGCTTAAGGAAGTTTTTAATGATAGAGTTAAATTCTTTAAACGAGGTGTTTTTTAGGTCTTTTACGTTAAGCTTGCTAATGGCGTAGAAGTGCTAGGAGGCGTCCTTTAGGAGCTTTTTAACAAGGCGTTTTGTGTAAATTGTTGTGCTTGCCTTCGTCTTTGCCTTGTATAAAAGACCTTTAAACTTTCTTAGTGCTTTGGCGAGTTAAATCGGATTAGAGGGGAGGTCTTTAGTAAGCCAGTCGTCGATGCGGGACTGGGGGTCCTCGCTGTGGCGCGGGTCTTTAGACCAGAAGTGCTCCTTTGTCTTCTTTGTAAATGTCGTCTACGCAGTAGCCTAATCGGTTTTTAAGACGGTTTCGGCGATGTCTTTCACCTGGTTCTTAACCTTTTCCGTATAGTAGTAGGGGAATTGCTTAACCCGATCGATTTCGCTAAGGTAGGCTCGGCTAGCGTAGAAGTTAAAGGTATTAAAGTAGTCTGTCACGCTTTTCCCATCGAAGATCTTAAGTCTATCTTTTCTAGGCAGGGGCATAGTTGCCACTGGCCGATGAACGCCCATTGCCGTTATAAGAGCTTAGACCAAGTCGTTGGTTAGAATGTTGGGTAAAGTCTGATTAGACTCGTCTGCCACACTAGCTTCAGACTGGGGCGTGAGATTTCCCGTAATGTTAAGGTAACTGTTACTCGCTATTGTCGTTCTGTTGCGGGGGTCCGAATAAGACGTGGGTTGCTTTTTGATTGGAATTCTAGTAGGGCTAGGGGCTATAAAAGATGAAATGAAGTGAAAAATGAAGGATTGTTTAAATTTTTAAAGTGTTTTTGTGCGTTTTTCTGTCTTGGTTGCGGTGGTTCTTTCTTGGGCCGATCTTTTTGCGACAATTCCGGTCCCTTTTGTGTGCTTCTTTTCTTCCTGCCTGCCGTGATGGCTACTCGCAGGGGGTGGGCTGGTCTTTCTCTAGTCCTTACCGTAAGTCCGGCTTGACCGCAATTCTAATCGGTTGTCTTCGTAGACCTGATTAGACTTTACTTGTCTGGTAATCCGCCTTGCCCGCCTTTGCGGCTGCTAGCAAGGGGCAGGCCGGTCTTTCTCCGGTCTATGCCGTTGTATTCTCATTTACCTTACCCGCCTTTACGGCTGCTAGTAAGGGGTAGGCTGGTCTTTCTTTAGTCCGTACCGTAAGCCTACTTGGCTTATTCCTGATCGGTTTTCTTGCCGATAAGGTTAAAGCACTTGCTTGCCTGTTTTTATCGTGTAAGTGGGTCGTGTAAGATTGTTATTATACCGGTAACCTGTTCTCTCTCTACTTAGAGGATCCGTAAGGAGTGATCAGTTCCTGCTTGTAGCCACTCGGCTATAAACGGTGTAACGCTACTTATTTTAATAGGGCTGGTAATATTGGTTTTTCGTACGCCTGGTCTAAATGGCGCAGTTAGGAGTGACAGGTAATGTGGAAATAGAGGAGTAAACAGCAAAGGTAAACAAGCTACTGTCTAGCAGACCTCCTTCCGGTGGTTGGTTGTGCCTATGTCTGATCGGGCTTGCTTGTCGGTAATGCGCTCTGGGCTAGCATTGTTAGTGTTGTTAGTCGGCCTTTACGCATGTCTGTAGAGCGTAGGAAGGTCTCTTAAGTGTGAATCCGGATGTATCCACCAATGACGCTGGCCTGGGTGCTAGGGCACCAGGACAGCCACTTAGTCATTGTTAAAGAAGGTGAAGAGAGAGATCTAATCGGGAACCCTTTACGGAGGCTGTGTGGCTTCCTCATGGCCAAAGCACCAGGAAGCGTGGGTAACAAGGTCTAGGGGCATGGATTCTCCCTTAGTGTTACGCAAAGGTCTGATTAGAAGTGACAGGTGTATGTATTAAGGAATCTGATCAGGAGCAGCAATGCGATGTGAGGAATCTGATCGGGTTAATGTCTAGCTAACTTGACTAAATCTAATTAGAAATGGCATATATACAGGTGAAGTCTGATTAGACTCCATGCGCCGGAGCGGAAGAATGCAACGCCGCGCCTTCTGGCGGGAAGGTCGGCCAAGTTAGCAAGGCGGGAGCCGCGTGCGCAAGCACAAGGCGGCCGTGTTAATAGGACTAAAAGGTAATTAGGTGCTAAATCCCTTACTTATTAAGCTAAGAGATTATACCGCTAATCGCCACTTTAAAGGCGTTAGTCTTAAGCTAGATAGACTTCTTTAGGTTAAAGTAGTAGAGGAGCGGAGCCTTTATAAAGGCCTCTTATAGCGTTTAAAACGCTACCTTCTCTTAAGCGTTAAATTTAACCCTTCCTAGCTTTTTACTGTTTTTACTACCTTATAGCAAGCTTGTTAAGGGCGTAGTAATGTTTAAATATCCTTTAATAAAACGGTAGTAGAAATTATAAAAGCTTAAGAAAACTTAAATCTCTTAAAACGTCTTAGGCTCCCTTTATTTAGTAATAGTACGCACCCTTTATAAGTCTATTACGCACCCCTTACAGCTTATAATAAAGCCTAAAAATTTAACCTCTTCCTAGTAAAAGGAGCACTTATTAAGGTTAATAAATAGCTAGGCCTTTTATAAGCGCTTAAAGATCTAGTCTAGGTGCTTAGTATGCTCCTCCTTCGTTTGTAAGAAGACTAAGATATCGTCTAAGTAGACGATATAAATTACGTTAATAAGGCTGTGTAGCGCTTAGCTAATATAGTGCTAAAAGGCGGCTAGCGCGTTAGTTAAGCTAAAGGGCAAGACAAGGTATTTATAGTAACTATACCTAGTCTAAAACGCTATCTTTTACTCGTCGCCCTCCTTAATTCGTAAGCGGTAGTACGCCTCCTTAATGTTAATTTTTAACACTACCTATATCCTAGCTACTCTGTCTATAATCTCTATAATTAAAGGCAACGGGTAGCGGTTTTTAACCGTAATCTTGTTTAAGCTATAGTAGTTAACGTAAAGACGGAGGCTGCCGTCCTTCTTTAGGACGAAGATAATAGGGGCCTTTATAAGGCTCTTAAACGGGCGAATCCGGCTAGCGGCTAGGTTTTCCTTTAAATATTTATAAAGTTTTACTAACTCTTATTAGGATAAGGGGTAAATAGTCTTATACGGCAGTTAACTATTAAGGAGGAGGTTAATAGCGTAATCCGTTACTTAATATAGTAGCAGGATTTTTACATTTAACCTATTTAGCACCTTATAGTATTTATATAAGAGGTGCGTAGGTAGCGCGCCTACGCCTTCCTTTAAAAGGCTTACGCTTAGGTCTCTTATTATAATTACGTAAACCTTTACGTGCTCCCTTTACGCTATTAAGAGGAATAGTTCCCTTAGGACTAGCTTAGTCTAGGCAAACTACACCTTAAACTACTAGCGGCGGTCCGCAGGGTTTATATAAACCCTTTCTTTCTTAATTGTTAACATTAACAATAGTACTACTAGGCCTTAGTAGCTTGCAAGCTTTGCTACCCTTACGTAAATCCGCACAATTTTACGGGTGTTGCCTTACGAGTCTTAAAGGCGTAAGGGCACTTTTTACGCGCCCTTTACGCAGGCCGTGCTCCTGTTATACGCTTTTAGTCTTAGGACCCTTACCCTTACAGGTTTTAGGCCGCTGCTTCTTACTAAGTTATCGTCGATAGTGTTTAGCGCGGCGCACGTGTCTTATGCTGCTACTATTAGAAGGTCCTCCCTTCCTAAGAGGAGGGCCTCGACCGTAAAAGGGTTGCTAATTAGGATATCTTTAGGCAGCTCCTAGGTAACCCGATTAGTCCTAAGGCCCTTTAGTTTTTTAGCTTTTTTAGCTACGTCTTTACCGATCCTACTACTATAAGAGTCTTGTCCTTCTTAGGGCACTTGTTAGCTAAGTATAAATCGCTACTATATATATAGCATTTTATACGATTGCCGTCGGCGTTAAACGGGTTCTTTTAGCCCGTCTTTAAGGCTATAGACGTATTACGCTAGCGTCCGCCTTTGCCGCTACCTCTGCCTTTGCCGCGGCCCTAATAGCTACGGCCTTTGCCTGCCCTTTAGCGGTTATTCGAGTTATTAAAGTTCTTACAGGAGTCTTGCGCCCCTCTTACGCGCGGGTTCCTTATGCGGTTACCGCGCGTAAAGTTTAATTAGCGCAGGCTTTAAAAGGTTATTGCTCTAGCTACTAATTTAGCCCTCGTCGCTAGGATTTTCTTTAGCCTTAAAAGGTTTAATTTAATTTTTAGCCGTAGCTTAAAGAATAGTAGCTACGCCTACTCGCTCTTAGGCTTAATCTTTAATTAGTTTTTAAGTAAGGCTAAGTAGTTATTAAACTTTTATAGGCTTTAGTTTACCCGCTAAACTGCTGCTTTAATTCGGTCTAAAACGATAAAGGGCAGGTTATAAGGGTTAGTAA
>RQWE01000480.1:0-12416 GCA_004028395.1 Leptographium galeiforme
AAAAAAAAAAAAAAAAAAAAAAAAAAAAAAAAAAAAAAAAAAAAAAAAAAAAAAAGACAAAACGACAAAAAGAAAAAAAGAAACAACAGACACGCACTCGTGTTGATGGCAAAGTCCAGCACGTAGACCCAAAAGACGGCCACGACAATGACGGCCGTCCGCACGCCGTCCGAGGCCGGGTCGGCGCCAAAGAAAAAGGCCAGCGGTCCGCCGACCATCTCGCGCGTCCAGGCCAGGCCCATGAGCGACAGGATCGTGGCCACGGCGCCGCCGACCATGAACGGCTTGCGTTTGCCCCACGGCACGCGGCAGCGGTCGCTCAGCATGCCCACGTACGGCTGCACCAGCGTGCCGGTCAGCGGGCCGGCGATCCACACGAGCGCCATGAGCGACTTGCTCAGCCCCAGCGACAGCAGGTACGGCGACCCGTTGGACAGCTCGACCGACCACGCAATCTGGAGGCCGCCGATGCTGATGGTGAGCAGCGTCATGTACCAGACCGAGCGCGTGCGCTGGCGGGCGTCTTCGTCGGCGGCGGGCGAGGGCGAGGGTGAGGGCGAGGAGGACGAGTACGGGTCGTTGGGGTCATGTCCATCGTCGCCATCGTCGCCGTCGTACGCGTCGGGCCGCCGGTAGTGGTGGTGGTGACGCTGTCCCGTCATCGAGTCGGCCACCGAGTCGGCCATTTCGTCCTCCACCCGGCCCGCCTCTATATCTGCCGAGAGCAGCGTCGACGGCTCGCTGCCGCTGCCGCTCGCGTCCAACGGCATCCGCGGCCCGTCACCGCTCCCCGGCGGCGGCATGTCGCTTCTCTGTCGTAAAAAAAAGAACAAGGGGGCGTTTGGAAAGGCTGACACGTGCCCCAGCGGTTGTAGCGTCGTTCTCGTCGCTGAAATGAACTGCAGACGTTGCCAGACTCGACGCTTTCTTGCACACTTCGACAAACGAGTCAAAGGGCCGCCGACAAAGATGGATTCGACAAAGGAGCGGATGTTGTGGCTGCCCAAACAATCTGTCTCGCTCTGCTTGTCCCGTGTTGCGAAGCCGCTGTGACGGAAAGCTCCAGACACTAATAAGTCACAAGGCCGACCCGCGTCTCCACTACAGCTCTGACTTAGCGCACGAGGACCAGCGCACCTGCAGCCTGATGTACTCCGTATACGGGTACTACAACAAAAGACACCTTGGACGTTCTGACCCGCCGAATTTGCAATAGTAAAGACTACAGTGCCACCGCATTCCCTTTTCACCCAGTCCCTACAAAACACGCAGCCACAAAAGCAAAATGCCACATTACGTCTCGTCGATCTTGTTGATCTCTGCCCGCGCCTCCTCCCAAGTCTCGCGGTTCTTCCTTGCCCACTCGATTTGGCTCTTTGCATACGCAATCTGCGAGTCTTGTTAGCATGTCTTTGCCATAGATGAGTGCCTTCTGGGGTGCCCTCTGGGGTGCCCTCTGCCCCCCCACGTACCATGTACCGCTTCAGGTCGTCCTCCTTCTCGTGCTGGAACCGCTTTAGATCCCGCAGCACGCTGGCGCTGGCGTCCTTGACATCCTGTGCCGACGCCACCTGCGCCTGCTCCAGCTGTGCAATCGACTCCCGCGTCTTCGTAATCGTGTCCCGCCGCGTCCGCTCCGGGTCCACGTCCACCACGCCCTGCACCGCGTGCCGCAGCGGCCCAAAGATCTTGTTGGTGATCGAGTTGCCGCTCGGCAACCGCCGGTGGCCTTGCGCCGGCACACTGCGCTCGGGCGGCCCGTTCTTGGCGGACGGCACCGACGAGAAATCGCCGTGGGTCGGCGGGAAGTCCGAGTCGATCGACGCCGTGTCCTCCTGGCTGCCGTCCCGCCGGTGCTGTCGTCGGCCCGACGGATCCCGCGCGCTGTTGGACCGTCGTGGCGGCTGGATCTGCTGGCTGCTGCTGAGATACTGGTCGATCCGCCGCGCCTCCATCTCGCTCCGCTCCAGCTGCTCCAGCAGCGCCCGCTTCTTGGCCAGGTCGTCGTTGGTCATCTCCTGCTGCACCCGCTTCAGGATCCGGTACCGCAGCACGTTGCGCACCACGCCCGCAAACTGCGCGTGCTCGCGCATCGGCTCCGCAAAACTCGCCCCGAGAGAGCTCGAGAGCTCCTCCGTGGCAATGTAGGAAGAATCCACCGCCTGGCCGACTCGCTCAATCGCCGCGCCCAACGTCGGTGCCTGCTCCGAGAGCGCAAACGCATTGTACCGCGCGCCGAGCTCGCACTGGTCGCCCGCGAGCGACGACAGGTGGCTGAGCGTTCGCCGGTTCACCTTCTCCATCGGCCCCGTAAGCAGCTGCTCGAGCTCCTTGCTTGACGACTCATACGACGAGAAGTAAGGGTCGAGCTCCGGCTCGCTGAGCTGCGCCGACTCGGGCGGGAACCGCGCCAGCGAGCTGTCAAAGACCGGTGCGCCCGCCACCGCCGAAACCCGGAGCTTGGCCGAGCTGGCCGGAACCGGGAGGTAGCCGTGTGCTGGCGTCGGGTTGGCCGAGTTCAACGGAGGCGCCTTCAGAATCGACTTGGGGATCGATGCAATCGGATGGGAGTGCAGTACCTCGCTCTGTGTCCGCACACTGTCAGCTTCGACTCGTCCATCCCAGCAGAGCACCGCTCCAAGAACATACCCAGCTTGCATTCGGGTCCAGGAACCGCCACCAGACCCCGTCCATCCGGATGAGCTCCATCCGCCGACAGCGGTTCAGGAACACGGCCAGCATGCGCTTCCGCAAATCGATAATCTGTTGGTCCTGCTTCGCATTGGTCGGGTTGGCCGCGTAGTCGGCCATCGTGTGCTTTTCTGGTATTGGGGGGATGATGAGAGTCGGGTGCAGCCGTGTCAGGGCGTCGCGCAACGACGCGAACTCCGAGTACCGCCTGCGCACCTCGAGGTCCTGTCGACGCTTAGCTTCTTCTTCTTCGTCTTCTTGCGCCCCTCGTCCCCGTCCATACTCACGCCTGTCCGGATCGTGTACACAATGTACCGCCCATTGTTGTCCGGGCTCTTTCCCGCATCGACAATCAGAATCGGCGTCTCGGGGTTTTCGTAGAGGATCTGCTCGATGCGGCTGTCGTAGCCACCAGGCTTCCGCTTGGGCTGCAGCTCGCCGTGCGCTTCGGCCCCGTCTTCCGCGTCGCTGCCCTCGTCGTCGCTCGAGGGCCGCACGTAGGCCGGAACGCTGTCCGGCTCGCCGTCGGTCGACGAGGTTGTGTCAAAGCGGGTGTCTGCAGCACGCTTGTCAGAGTTCAGTCGGCCAGGCACAGCCCATCGAGACAGAAGCGCTTACGGCTGTCGGGTGACGACGGCGTCACCGACGACCCAAACGAGTCCCTCCGGTCAAAGCTGCTCCCATACGGGTTGTTGTCCTCGTCGTTCCACATGATGGATAGATGTCCCGCGCAGAACGCAGAAAAGCCGGCCGGTGGTTTGCTCGCGGAACTGTCCTCTAGGAAAGCCGCAAATTCCCAAGCCACAGGGCTAAGCACGCTTTCCAACTATCGATGGCCGATGCGCAGCGTTGGATGGTAGTGGGGGGAAAGAGAGGGGTGGCTGACGGAAGCTCGGAGGTGGGCGGTAAGCAATGGTAGAAAAGGGCTGGCAGCTGCTCCAGGGCGCGCGGCGATACGTTTTGCGACCTGCTCGTCGCCGTGAAGATAAGGCCGGCAGAGAGACGGAGATGACAAAGGCAAAGTTGCAGGCAGCAGGCAAACTGGCAAACAGGCAATTGTCCCAGCCTCCCGTAACGCCTTCCCCCATGCGATGGCAGAGGCTCCACTTTTCCAACTGGCGCCTTGTTGCTGTGGTTGCTCACAAGCATTCATGGTCAAATTTACCCCATATTCGTATCTTACTTTGCTCAGGTGACATGCATACCAACCCTTCGTGCCTGCCGTCTCATCCGCTCTCTGAGCCTCGGAATCTCCAGAACGAAGTGCCGCTGCTTCCATCCTCCGATCCAGAGTCGTGACGACCCCCTGAGCAGCCTCCAATGCGGTGTTCAGCTCTAGCTCTACTGCCATGTTCGCGCCCAGAAAACCCCAAATCAGGCGACGGTCCTGGTCCCTCTAGTTGAAATCGTCGCAAATCTTTTTCCGGTGTGCCGTCGACCCGGCCGCATGGAATGTTCATACTGCTCATACTGCCTTGTCAGCCGTTTTGCACTGTCCATACAGACTTTGTAACCGTGCGAACCAATACGTGCTGGTCTTTACCTATCTGACCTTGCACCTCGTCCGTCTCTCAGGTCAGATTTTCTCGGTGAGGGCCCCCATCCCGTCGCACGGTCTTGCGGGGGAAGGACGCCAATGGCACTTAGGATAGGGGGCACCAGTGACGCAAGAATAGCGAGCCGAGACCGCCGTTGATTTTGGCGGTCATAGTGCGGCGTGCTAGCACCAGGTTAGTATGGCAAGTTCACTTTGGACGACGGTCGTGACTGGGCTTACCGGTTTTCGTCCGGGCTGATACTGCGGCTTGTTTCCCGTCTGCCCCATCCAGGCCGATCACTAGCGTGACCCCGGTTGGAATGTTGATGGTCTCTAGTTGACCGTCCTGACTTCTCAGCCACCCGGACGTTTTCCGCTGAGCGTCTGCGTTCAGCATTTCGGTAATTCTGCCGAGACTTGTGTCCCAAATTCTCATTTGTATTAATCTGTTTGAATTTGATCCTTTTGTGTCTCGACGTGTTGGGAGAGTGTCTTGCGGCCCTTGGGACATCGTTGTTTCCAGTGGAGGTTTCTGATGGCAAAAACATTGTCGAGGCACTCGCAAAGTCTCTGCGGCCAGTGCCAGCCCTTTTTGGTGAACGGATCGCCTGCGGCGTCGATGTCTGTGCAGAGCTGTCCATGATCGTGAATGTAGTTGGGGTGTCTGGCTGGCCTTGGACAGGAACCTGTCGTACCTGAGGTATCTGTTGTGGAAAAAGTTGAGGTACTGTAGGGGCTCGGTAGATTTGAGGGGGCACTTGATGTCCTGGGACGGTGTTGGGAAACCAGGCAGCAGACGACCCCATCGACTGGGCCATCCCGGCAAGCGGTGGCGGCGGCGGTGGAATCATGGCCATTGTCTGCGGTGTGTTGAAAATAATCGGACGTATCGACGGTCCTTGAGGCACCCCTGGTGGCAGGCTCTGGAAATGAGCTCTTTCTACTTGTGGCTCTCGAGACTGAGGCCCTGCTGTTGGTGGCAGTTTCAAAGGCTGTACTGCCGGGCCGCTAGATGGTACCGGGCCAGTAGATGGTGCCGGGCCGCTAGATGGTTCCGGGCTAGGTGCCGGCGTCTTTTCTTTATGCTGCAGCGGTACGACGACCGGAAGCTTCTCGGATACTGGAGCCATCTCTGGAGACGGTGGAGCTGGAGCCGGAGCTACTGGTTGAGTCTGCAATATGAGAACGGTGGGAGAAGACGAGCTGGTAGGGGCTGTGATCTGAAGTTTCGTTGGCGAAGGGGTCGGCGTTTGTTGGCTACTTTGTGAGGGAGATTTTTCCGGTGGTTCTGTTGGCTTTTCGACAGCAGCCATAATTTCCTGTGCATCTGCCTCCGGCGGCCGTCTGGGGACCGATGCCTGCTTTCTTTTCGGCCGGATCACTAGACACCAGTATGTGAAGGCTAACATCGGCGGAACGACCATGGCGATGAGGACAATTCCGAACTTCTGGGAACTGTTGTAGCAACTCCAACCAGAGCAATGGGCATCGTCTCTGAGAGATATGTCTCTGGGGAGGAGTCCTGTGCCGGTGGAGATACCGGGGAGGTATGGGAAAGGGACCGGTATTGGAGGCATGGTGACTGTCGAGGTTCACCATGCGTTGGTTCAATACCGGCCCTTTACGCTTTGTTTGAAATACTCAAAGGAGGGAACCACATCTCATAGGAACAAGAGAAGGTGGCCCACCACAAACAACCAATTTGGCAGGTACGGTTTTCACCTACAAGGAAGGTACGACCAAGCTACAGTGTACATGATCCGCAACGTCGACAGTACAACGGGCAACGGCGACAACGCCAACAACGAAATACTGACAAGACTTCATTTCATTTCCAAACCTAGTAACAATACTGGGAAAACAAAGCGAACAGAGAGAGAGTTGTAGCGATTGTGTTCGCAGGACGAGTATGTATCATGTGATGTACCCCGTGACTTCCGCATTGGGACTCGCTGCTTTTTGTGGGACCATTTTGTCCAGTTCGCAACCAAACTATTTTGTGAAGTGGTCGTTCCGAATTGAGCTCCGTGTCTTCGAATCGCACGACCGACGAGCGCCCCGAAGCGCGCGATGCTGATCTGAACTGGACACGAGTACGACGACTCCAAGTGTGCAAAGAAACACGCGCTGCGTACCGTTAAAGACGCCCGATTCGACATCCCTGTCTCGCCTTAAGGCAGAACGCGTGAGAACACGCGTGTGAGAGCCTTGCTCCAGGAGCGTCGACACCATGGCTTCGACTCTGCGAAATGGCCACGGCGGTGGTGCGAATGGAAACTCACACGGGGGCGCTTTTGCGAGCCCTGTGAGCAAGCGATTCATGGACGTTCCGGCCACGATCGATGTGCCGACACAGGACGAAGACGAGGCGGTCGAGATTGGGCTGGAGAACCTGGTGGACGACCCGACGGATCTCTGTGACCTTTTCGAGAACGAGAACGCGGCGCGGACATACTGGATGACGGTGTCGCTTGCGTACGCCAAGCAGGGCAAGATTGAGAATGCGATTGAGATGCTGGTGCGCGGCGGCAACGCGATGCAGAACAACAACCCCAAGGAGAAGCTGAGCATCGTGGCGTGTCTCTGCTGGATGTATCTCTGGAAGAGCCGGATGGCGCCGCGGGTGGCTCCCGAGGGGTCGCTGGTGTCGGAGGCGCGGACGAAGGAATACTACCTGCAGCTTGCGACGTCGTCGCTGAACGAAGCGTCGCGCATCAACCCGGCGTATCCGCCACTCTTTCTGGCGCGAGGTGTGCTGCTCCTGCTTAGGGCGTCGCTGCAGCCACCGACATCGTCGGCGGGAGGCGGCGCGGTGGACGGCGAGAAGGCGGAACTGCTGCGGGCAGCGCTCAAGTCGTTTGACGACGCGGTGCGGGTGTCGCAGGGAAAGAACATGCTGGCGATGATGGGCAAGTCGCGGGCGCTGTATGCCATGGGCAAGTTCCCGCAGGCGCTGTCGGGGTACCAGGAGGTGCTGCGACGGGCGCCGACGCTGATCGATCCGGACCCGCGCATTGGCATTGGCTGCTGTTTCTGGCAGCTGGGCTTTAAGGAAGATGCCAGGTCGGCGTGGGAGCGATGCCTCGAGATCAGCCCCGACTCCAAGGTGGCGAGCATGCTGCTGGGCATGTACTATCTGGACAGCAGCAGCCAGGTGCCGAGCAACAGCCCCGAGTTCATCCGGCTGTACAAGAAGGCGATGACAGAGTACACGCAAAAGGCGTTCAAGCTGGACAAGAACATGCCGCTGGCGTGCTCGACGTTTGCGGGGTATTTCCTGTCGCGCAAGTCGCTGGCGAACGCGGAGTCGCTGGCGCAGAAGGCGATCCAGAACACGGACGTGAATGCGATTGCCAGCGATGGGTGGTACTTGCTGGCGCGCAAGGCGCACCTGGAGGGCGACCTGGGACGGGCGGCGGACTACTACCGGCGTTCGGACGAGGCGCGTGGCGGGACGGAGCGCGGGTATCTTCCGGCCAAGTTTGGCATGGCGCAGCTGTCGGTGGTGAAGAGCGACCTGGGCGAGGCGAAGCTGAAGCTGGAGAAGATGATCCAGCAGTCGAAGAGCGTGGAGGCGATGGCGCTGTTGGGGACGCTGTATGCGGAGGAGGTGTTTGCCAGCGAGCGGTCGTCGGTGAAGGAGGACAAGACGGCGGAGAAGAAGAAGGCGACGGCGCTGCTGGAGAGCGTGCGGGCGGCGTGGAAGGACCCAAAGAAGAACATGTCGGCGGACTCGGCGGTGCTGCTCAACCTGGGGCGGCTGTACGAGGCGGAGCAGGCGGACAAGGCGCTGCAGTGTCTGCAGCAGGTGGAGCAGATTGAGCTGGACCAGATTGCGGAGACGGAGACGGCGCCGGAGGGGACGGACGAGGCGACGCACCGGGCATCGCTGCGCAAGCTGCTGCCGCCGCAGCTGCTGAACAACGTGGGATGCCTGTACTACCAGGCAGACAAGCAGGAGCAGGCGAGCCACACGTTTGAGCTGGCGCTGGACGCGTGTGTGAAGAGCCAGCAGGAGGAGGGCGAGGAGACGGACGCGGACGCGCTGGTGACGACGATCAGCTACAACCTGGGCCGCAGCTACGAGGTGCAGGGGGCGCTGGACAAGGCGGTGGAGGTGTACGAGAGCCTGCTGAAGCGGCACGAGGGGTACACGGACGCGCGGCTGCGGCTGGCGTACATCAAGCTGCGGCAGCAGCCGAACGAGGGGGGGCCGGACGCGGTGGCGAAGCTGTACCAGGACAACTCGAGCGACCTGGAGGTGCGGGCGCTGTACGGGTGGTACCTGGGCAAGGTGCACGCGAAGAAGCGGCCGGCGAACATTGCCGAGGACGTGGAGCTGCGGCACTACAAGCACACGCTGCAGAACTACGACAAGCACGACCGGTACGCGCTGGTGGGGATGGGCAACCTGTACCTGCAGTCGGCGCGGGAGATGCGGCGGGAGACGGAGGGGGAGCGGCAGAAGCGCAGTGCCATGTACAGCCGGTCGGTGGAGTTTTTCGACAAGGCGCTGCAGCTGGACCCGAAGAACGCGTACGCGGCGCAGGGGATCGCGATTGCGCTGGTGGAGGACAAGAAGGACTACCGCAACGCGCTGCCGATCTTTCTGAGCGTGCGGGACACGGTGCGGGACGCGCATGTGTACGTGAATCTGGGCCACATTTACGCGGAGCTGCGGCAGTACTCCAAGGCGATTGAGAGCTACGAGGTGGCGCTGGCCAAGGAGGCCAAGGGCGAGGGCAAGGGCGAGGGCAAGGGCGAGGGCAAGGGCGGGGCCAAGGCCAAGGGGCCGGACGCGACGATCCTGTCCTGTCTGGGGCGGACGTGGTTCAGCAAGGCCAAGGCGGAAAAGGACGTGGAGGCGTACAAGGAGGGGCTGGCGTGTGCGAAGCGGGCTCTGGCGGCGGCGCCGGAGCAGGTGCACTTCCAGTTCAACGTGGCGTTTGTGCAGATCCAGCTGGCGTCGACGGTGTACGGGCTGGGGGAGAGCCAGCGGACGCTGGGGCAGCTGGAGGCGGCGGCGGCGGGGCTGGAGGAGGCGATCGCTGCGCTGGACGAGATTGCGGCGCACCCGCAGACGCCGTATCCGAAGCAGGACGTGGAGCAGCGGGCGAACATGGCGCGCAACACGCAGCGGCGGCAGCTGGAGCGGGCGATTGCGAGCCAGCGGGAGTACGAGGAGAAGAACAAGGAGAAGCTGGCGGCGGCGATGGAGCAGCGGCAGGCGGAGCTGCAGCGGCGGGAGGCGGAGCGGCAGCGGGTGCTGGCGGTGGAGCAGGAGCGCAAGGAGAAGATCCGGCGGGAGCGGGAGGCGATTGCGGCGCGGGACCGGGAGCTGGCGGAGAAGCTGGCGGCGCAGCGGGCGGAGGAGGAGCGGTCGAAGCGCGAGGTGGAGATGACGACGGACAGCGAGACGGGCGAGAAGGTGAAGCGCAAGCGGCGGCCGGCCAAGGGCGGCGAGGGGCGCGGGGGCGGCCGGCGGAAAAAGGGAGCGGCAGCCCACGACGAGGACGACGAGGACGACGATCAGCGCTACGGGTCAGAGGGCGAGGAGGAGAGCCAGCCGCGGCCCAAGAAGCGACGGCTCCTGTCGGGCAAGAGCAGCCGAAGCAAGACGGGCGGTGGCGGCGGCGGCGGCGGCGGCGGCAGCAGCAGCAAGAACAGCAAGTTCAAGTCGGCAGAGCTGGTGCAGGACAGCGACGATTCCGACGTGGGTGGCGGCGGCGGCGGCGGCGGCGACGAGGAGGATGCGCTGGACGTGCTGGATGCAGCGGACGCGGAGCTGGAGCGGCGACGACGGCGGTCGGGATCGGGGTCGGGATCGGAGGTGGAAGCGGGGTCAGACCGGATGGAAGTGGATGCGGGCGGTGAAAATGCAGGCGAAAATGCAGGCGAAAGTGCAGGCGAAAATGCAGCGGGCGGCGGCAGCGACGACAGCGATTCGGATGCGGCAGTGGCGCGGCAGCGACAGAGCAAGCGGGGCCGTCGGGGCGGGCGTGTGCTGGAGGACGAGAGCGAGGAGGAGGCGGCGATGAGCGATGGGGAGGAGTAGACTTGTAGGATGTTTGAAACTTGTCCAGAATCAGCATTATGAGTTAAGAGACGAGTACTTTGCATTAGCCCATTTCTAGCCGGCTAGCGCCTGCCGGTGCGCCGAGGCTCTCTATCGTTATCAGTCCGAAAACTGCCAACGTCTCGTCTGTGACGGTGGCGATGACGAGAGCGACCGCGACACTGCCATTGAGACGGCAGCGGATCAGCCATTGAGAAGGCTGCGGATCCAAGGCATTTTATCCGACGACAGAGAGACGGCGCAGACTGCATTGGTCGAGTGTCGGCATAGTTCCATCTTTTTTTCTTTTTGTCAGAGACCGTTCCGGGGCCAATGGACCACGTCAATGTGACGGTGCAGCAGAACGGAACGCTGGTGTCGACGCGGCGCGGGCTGCAGGTGTCCAAGCACAAGTACCATGGGCTGTCGTTTGTGAACGCGTCGGGGCCGGGGACGGCGACGGTGACGGGAGCCAAGGCGGGGACTCTGGCGGGGACGGCGGGAGGGGCCAGCAAGACGGGGGCCAAGGCGCTGCCGCACCGGTGGAAGTTTGTGACGAAGCCGGCGGCGAAGGCGACGACGGGCAAGAAGGAGGCCGAGGGACGGCGGCGGGGGTCGGTGTCGGGGTGCGAGGTGGCCGAGCCGAGACGGGGGGGAAAGGGAGGGGCAAGAGCAAGGACGAAACGGTCAGACTCGACAACCACAACCACTACCACACCTCCCATGATGTCCCCCCCCCCCTCGCCCCCCCTCCCGTCCGCCCTCGCCCAGCTCGACCCCGCCCAGCAGCGCGTCTTCCGGCAGTACTTTCCGCTGGTGCCGCGCAAGATTTACCCGTTCGAGGACCTGCTGCTCTACAACCCGGCGCGGTCGAGCGAGTTCTACCACATGGTCGTGGCCGACCCGGCAGCCGTGCGGTGCGTGCTGCTGTGCGGCGCCATGTTCCGGGCGGTGCTGGACAGCGCGGGCGGCCGTGTCGGGGCGGAGCAGCTGGCGGGCGAGGCGGCGCACGTGTGTCGGATTGTGAGCCAGCAGCTGGCGGGGGTGGTGGGAGGAGTGTCTGGGGTTGGGGTGTCTGGGGTTGGGGTGTCTGGGGTTGGAGTGTCTGGGTCTGGGTCTGGGTCTGGGTCTGGACCTGGATCGGGTTCGGATCCTGCCACCACACTCACAACAACCCCCCCCTCCACCCTCGAGTGCATCACCACCCTCGCCCTCATGGGCGGCTTCACCGGCCGCTACGACCACTGGCACGTCCACATGCGCGGCCTCCGCCGCCTCGTCGAGCTGCAGGCCGGCGGCGACGGGCCCGACGCCGTGGCCGTCGCCTTTGCGCGGCTGCCGCCCTCGTTGCAAACCAAGATGCGCAAGACCGACCTCAAGGGCGCCATCGCCCTCGCCACCGCCCCCTACCTGCCCTTTGCCCGCTCCAGCCCCGACGCCTCGGCCGCCGTGGTCGCGCCGGCCGACCGCGCGGCCGTGGTGGCGTCTGTCGTCGGGCTGCTGGCGCCTTTTGGAGGCGACGACCACCTCCAGGGAGTCGGCCTCCTCCACGACCACGACCACACCTTCCACTCCCACTCCCCCCCCAGCCTCTACAACTGCGACGACTACGACTACGACGACTACCTCGCCTACGACTCCTACGGCAACTACGCCTACGGCCTCTACTCGTACAGCTCCGGCTTCCACCACACCCACTACGGCTACGCCTACGGCGGCGCCATCCGCGCCCCCGTCGTCGACGCCCTCGCCCGCCTCGTCGTCTTTGCCTGCGCCGTCCGCCTCGCCCACGCCCGCCGCCACGGGCCCGCCCCCGCCCTGCTCGACCCCTACGGCTTCGCCGACGAGCTGCACGGCCTCCAGCACCAGCTCGTCAGCCTGCCCGCCGTCCTGCGCGAGGCGCCCCACCACGACCTCGTCGTCGACCGCGTTGCCGATCCTTTTTTCGAGTCGCCCTCTGACCCCTCTGACCCTCTCTCCGACCCTCTCTCCGACCCTCTCTCCTCGGCTGCCGCTGTCGCCAACGGGATCCTCGCCGAGCCCGCCACTCCGCAGACCTCTCTCCCTCCCTCGTCTCTCTCCCTCTCCCCCTCCCTGTCTCTCTCCCTCTCCCCCTCCCTGACTCTCCCCCCC
>RQWE01000481.1:1066-12319 GCA_004028395.1 Leptographium galeiforme
GGGGGGGGGGGGGGGGGGGGGACAGAATCTTGGCCTCTCACGAGATGGGGTCTCTGGTCGGCGGAATGGGGTGGATTCTCTTGGTCATGGGTAGTCGTTGCCTTTCGGCCAAGACAGACCGCAACGGCGTTGAGCGCCAGCGGAAAAAGAAAGCACGCAGCCAGCACATCAGAGGGTGTGATTGGGCTTCTCCGCCCGCATAAGGAGCGTGAGCCTTTTTTTTTTTTTTGCCCGCTCCTGCTCGCTACGTCGTAGAACCCATCTTGCTTTTTCCCCGAACACCGCTTTTCTTTGCCCGTCACTTATCTGCCCCCTCTCATCTCCCCCCCCACTCCTTTCTGTGAGTTTTACTTCCTGCATGCCGCCGTCGCTTTCGCCCACCCAGCTGAACGGCCTTTCAGATGCTCTTTTCTGGTTCACCCCCCCTCACCCCCGTCGCGTGGAACGGGGGGGAGGGGGGAGAGGGGAGAGGGGCGTCCACTTGACTTGGTGAGATCGGCCATGTTGCTGAAACACTGCGCCGCGAGACCTCCCTGACGATGCGATCTCAGAACAAGTAAAAGTCAAAATTTTCAAATATACCCAAGATTGTAAAATGCCGCCGCTCGCAGTACATGTATCGTAAACAGGACGGACATATTTGGGCCTCTAGCAGATAGGCCAAAAGCCCAAGTCGCATGGAGAACCAGGCCAGCTCGAGATCGTAGGTCGACAAAAAAAAAAACCTCCCAAATTCCAACAAGAACGCTCGAGCATCGACAGTCTGGTAAGTCCGAATTCCCGTGGGACGAGGCAGCTGCTTCTGGTGCTGCGCTGTTTCCGATGCCTCGTCCTTCTCCATTCGCCGTGTGGCGAAAGCCGGCGCCTTTTTGTTTCTAACTCCAGCAAAAAATCCGAGCGTATCATACATGAGATTGGCAAATCATGATGGGCGTAAAAAGAACAATTGAGAACGTGCACGCAAAAAACATGGGGGGGGGGGAATGCCCCGGAACCGTAGCGTGTAGAGGGCGCCGGTGCCGCGGCATTGTTGGCTGCATGGGTGCCCTAGGACCAGTTGCAGGTGGAAGGAGAGCTCGGGCTCGAGCCACCAGTGAGCCACGTCAGGGCCAATTCGGCGGCGTCCTCGCGGGCGTTGTTAATGTTCTTGCCGTCGTACCAGTACCGTGCCGAGAAGACAGATCCGTACACGGACACCCGGCTTGTCCAGGCCGTGCGGCCACCTAGAGGCCTTGGTTAGCAGGACTGGTCGTCTGGCTGGCTGGCTGGCTGGCTGGCCGGCATCGGGAGCTCATGGGAGCGGCTGTACCTCGACGATCGGAAAAGATCTGGAAAGAAGGCGGGTCGATGTTGCAGTCCTGGCATGCTTCTGTCACCGGTCAGTGCTCAATGATCTGGCATGTACGCAGACATGGGGTGGGAAGGGGGGGGGGGGGGGGGGGGGGGGGGGGGGGCGGAACGAACCCTGGAGCTTGCCCTGCCAGGTGACAAGAGACGACGAAGAGCTGGGCATGGTGGCGATAGATGAGGATCTGGGGTGCAGATGAAAAGACGGAAATTGGGGGGAAAATGACAGAAATCCAAAAAGACCAAGGGCAGAAGAAGAGGGCAACAGTGATCGTCAAGGAAGAGATACTAGGAGAAGCCAGAGGAGCTGTCTAGTCCAGGAGTCGGAATAAGAAATACGGGACGGCAGGTGGAGGGTCTAATATATAATCCCAAAGAACTTGGGCTCACACAGCGTCAACACGGCCATGGAGCTTGGGCGTCGTGGCAGTCGATGAGTAGACGGCGCCGGTGGAGTTCTCGTTTGCCAGTCGCGCCTCCTATCCTCATCCGATCAGCCCTTCGGTGCGTATGAAACCTCTGCGGTCCCTTTCCGCAACCTGCTGGCAGCAAACGGCGGCGTTTGGTTGCAGGAAGATGCACACATGCGGTACAAGTGGGAGGCCAAGGTGTCTCGGCAGTAGGGAGCAACAACAGCCTGGTCCTCTCCGTTTGGGCTGGCGGGCTTGGGCTCTGGCGTGGTGTCTTTCTGGCAGCACGCCGGGCTGCGGTGTTTGCTGTGTTTGCTGTGTTTGCTCGGTTTGCCCGGTTTGCCCTGTTCGTTCCTCTCCGTTTTTTCTCACCTCTCCGCCCCTTTTTTTTCGCTGCTCGTGCCTTTTCTTTTTCCTCTGCCCTTCCGTGGAGGGAGGGGCCAGCCCCCCCCCCCCCCCCCCCCCATCGGAGGCGCATAGGCCCTCGGATGTCGTTTGTACAAGGGTGTACATCGCGCATCGACCAGAGATGGGGGTTCCTTGGCCCATGGGGCTCTTTCGACTCGTGGGCGGGATTAAAGAGGGGGGGTGGGTAGCCGGCGGCTGTTGAACGCGAGTGTGTGTACTCGTAGCGTGGGATGACGGACGCTTGATCGACGACGGCGTCACACCACTACACTTAGCTCACGGGAAGCTGAAAGTAGTCTGGGCCACGAATAAATCACTGGCCACGCCCAAAGCCAACGTGGCAGCACTCGGCACTCTTGCGGCGCGGAGGCGCCGTTTGTGTGTCGTCATGTCGTGTCAACATGAGGATGAGACGAGAACGGCAAGGCACGCCAGGTTTGCCCGATCCTCTGGCCGTATTGCGTCGCACCGCGCAAGTACCGTGGTCGTTGGCGACACGCACCGGCGGCGAGAATTTTGATGAGCGTGTCTTTCGCTTTCGACCTCGTCGGCCTCGTCGACCCCGTCGACCTTGTCGGCCTCGCTGAACTCGTCGGCATTAACGACCTCATTGGTCTCCTCGACCTCGCTGACCTCACCGACCTCGTTGGCCTCTTTGACCCCATTGGCCGTCGAGCTTGGGCGCTACAACGTTAGGCTGCCATCGAGACGAGATCTGGCCGCCCCTGTACCCCTCTCGCCAAAGCCCCGTCGGGTCCCAGTCTGCCAGGGCCGCAAGGGGCGGCCGGACAGCCTAATGCTGGCCTGGCCCCTTTGCATGTAAGGCACCATAGCCGATGCCACCTCCACCGTGCCGGTCCATCGGGTAGTGGCGACGAGCGCGCTGGCCTCTGCGTCTGTTGGACACGGCTCGTTAGGCAGCCTTCCGCGGCCGCAGTTGGGCATCGCTGGCGATTTGTCGACATGCCGCCTGCCTGGCCCCTCGTATTGCCTGTCGGGCCAGCGCTGACCTTGGGGCCTCAGCGGTCCTCCGTCGACCCCACCTTTCCACATCCGTCCCCTTTCGGACATCCCCCGTGACGTGGTCAGTGAGAATCGCCAAGTCATCAGCCCTCCCTCCATCCATGCGTGTCATCCGCTAGCCAGGGGGGGCCGCTCGGCAGCGGGAGATGGTCGGCCACTCCATTGTTTTTTTTTGGCCCGAGGTGCAAGGGCGAGCGAGGCGAGCCAGCAGCGTGTACGACGCCCCCGGCTCCCTCATGCTGGCATCCGTGTACTCGCACTATAACCCAGCGGATGGCCATGCTGTCAGACAGGCCGCATCGACAGCCAAACATCGCAAGACGAGGCGGGTGGCTGAGTCGGATGGCTGCCACCGGTCTCGTGCAGCCCCGTCCGGACTCTTGTCGTCTTGGCACCGGCGCCTCTGGGCCTTCGCTTGGTGCCAGCATCGACAAATCAAGACCCGTGCCGAATGCGGCCGATACGTGATATCCGGGCTTCTGTTGCACGAGGTGTGAGATTGGCTGTGCCTCCATTATGAGGCGGATCATCGCATATGCAGGACGCAGGATCGGATGAAGGGGATATATTGTTCCTGTTTCTTGGGCGCGAACGTGAGTGGTGGGCTATTTCAGAGCTGAGGTCCTCCTGTACCACTGGATGCCCTATCTGTAATATGCGTGTTCCACTGAAAGGATGCCCTACCCATATGCGTGTTCCATACTGACTATTGGGGTGGTGCAGTGCTCCCTCTCACGGAAGGAATGGCCGAGATGCCAAATATTACGAGTAGACTTGTGTGACCATGGCGCCAAATGTGGCAAAAGTCGAAACCGACGGAAGCGAGGCACCGGACAGGTGGACAGGAAGGGAAGGAGCCGCACAGCACGCCCGCATACGTTGGGGGACCGGCTCCTTCTGTGCGCCTCTTTCCATGTGCTTTCTCCTGACCTGACAGGAATAGCCGGGTGAAATACGACGAGAGACTGCAGCTGTGGGCAGGAATTCATTGCATGCCCCCGGACTGTCTATGGACCTACGAGTACACTCCAGCCGAGGCGTTTTGATGCCCCGGCCTGCTGTGCACCACCGGGTCGCCTCATCGCCCAAGACATCAATCTGTCCCTGACTAGAAGCCGTGCGTGGCAACACCGGGAGGTCAGACAGGTTCTTGCCAAAGACACGCACGGTGACAAGAGGCCGGCGCACAGACTGCAGTTGCACGTCACGGGATAATGATGAGAGGTACAAGCACGACGGCGAGCCGAGGGAGGAAACGAAGCAATCTCGCCGCGCAACCAACGCACTGGCCCAAGGACATCCGGGCACCGGTGGTCGCCGAGAGGGTGAGCGTGTGTGCCTGTATGCCTGTATGCCTGTATGCCTGTATTTCTGTATGTCTGTATGTCGGTATGCCTGTGCGCATGTGTGCCTGTGTGCATGTGCGAGGCTCGCGTGAAAGAGGCCAAAGTGGCAAAGTATCGCAGCGTAAAGTTGTCGGGCCGTCGTGGTAGGATCGCGAGACCAGGACACAGACAGGTCGAGACGTTCCAAGGTCGTACCGCTGGTATCGCCAGGCATGGACGCGATGCAAAAGGGCCGACGATGGGGGCCGGCCAGCAAGGCTTGGTCGGCGTGCAAACCAAAAGCGCCGAGCTCTTTTGCCGTCCGTTGGGGTCACCTGGCACGCGGTATCATGTGACCCGCTGTACTGTGGAGCTGATCTCCGCACAGCGCTGTAAGACAAGCCTCGGCATCTCCAAGGCCCAGCAGCCTGTGAGCCGACTCCTCTCGCGCTGCGCATTCTCCTTCTTGTTTTCTCTTTTATTGCAACCGGCGGCATCCGAATCATTGCTCGCGATTCTTCTCATTTTGTTTCTCGATAGACACGCGCATTCGCACAAGCAAACATGCCTTTCAATACCGAGCTCACCCGGCGGCTGGGGATCCGAGGCAAGCTGCCCAGTGTTCATTTGTGGCATATGTCGTGCTAACTCGAATGCACCGAAACAGTGCCCGTGGTGCAAGGCGGCATGATGCATGTGGGTATGTGGCTCCTCGGCTGCCTCTGGTACGGCCGTTGCCGATGGCTGACCGTGCACCAGGCTACGCAGAACTGGCGTCGGCCGTGTCGAATGCCGGCGGCCTGGGCCTCATCACAGCGCTGATTTTCCCGACACCGGAGGAGCTGCGCGCGGAGATCCAGCGTTGTCGCAAGCTCACGGACCGGCCGTTTGGCGTCAACATTACGCTGCTGCCGTCGCTGGTGCCGCCCAACTACGAGGCCTTTGCCCAGGCGGTCATTGACGAGGGCGTGCGCGTGGTCGAGACGGCCGGCAACAGCCCCGGCCCGGTGATTACGCAGCTCAAAAAGGCCGGCGTGACGGTGCTGCACAAGTGCACGACGATCCGGCACGCCCAGAGCGCCGTGAAGCTGGGCGTCGACTTTCTGTCCATTGACGGCTTCGAGTGCGCCGGCCACGTGGGCGAGTCGGACATTACCAACTTTATCCTGCTGAGCCGCGCGCGCCAGACGCTCAAGGTGCCTTTTATTGCGTCGGGCGGCTTTGCCGACGGCCAGGGCCTGGCCGCGGCGCTCTGTCTGGGCGCCTGCGGCGTCAACATGGGCACGCGCTTCATGTGCACCGTCGAGTCGCCCATCCACCAGAACATCAAGGACGAGATCGTGCGGGCCCAGGAGACCGACACGGCCCTGGTGCTGCGACGCTGGCACAACACCACGCGCCTGTACCGCAACAAGGTGACCGAGGAGGCCCTCAAGGTCGAGCACGGCAGCACCACCGGCGAGTTCTCCGAGATTGCGCCCTTTGTCAGCGGCAAGCGCGGCCGCGAGGTTTTTATCAACGGTGATCCCAACTACGGCGTCCGTCTGACCTTTTCCTTGTCTCCTGGTGGTCACAGGCTAACGCGAAGCAGGTGTGGACCGCCGGCCAGGTCATTGGCCTCATCCACGACATACCCACATGCGACGTCCTGGTCTCCCGCATCGAGGCCGAGGCCGAGACGACGTTGAAAGAGAAGCTGGCCACGGTCTCGCCAGGAGGAAGCAAGCTGTGAGGCTGAGCAGCCACAGCAGATATCGCAACCCGAAAGATAGAATGTAAGACGCTTACAGTAGACGGCATTCAAAGTTGGCAAGATACTTTTGGTACATGGCACTTGACCAAGGAGAAAAATTTCCATGAAACACATGTGAAGCGCCCAGTTGGGCATGGCGCATTGGCCCACGGATTGCCGCTCCCTTTTTTTTTTCCGGGGCTCTCGTGACTGGCGGCTGAAATCTTACGAGGTCCTGATGCTGGGCCCGCGCTCGTCATACTGCAGATTCTCACACCGGCACCGCGGTGGGGCGTTGTAACTGGTAGCTGTCGCTGCAGGGCTGTCCTGATTCGCCTGCAACCCCGCCCCTCCCTAGCAGGGCCTAGACTGCTGCTACTCCGTACTGCCTGCATGCAGCCATTGGGCTCCGAGGCGCAGCATACGCCGCTGACTGGGAGTCACCGGAGGCGTGCGTCCCCACTAGCCGGTCAGCAAAAACGCACTAAAAAAACCCACCGTCCTACGCCGCTGGGTGGCCGACTGCCTGGCTTCTGATATCTGTCCCCAGACCCCTGCACCTACCGCGATCGAAACGGGGGGCTTCACTGGAAGGCCCTGCCCACCAAAAGCACCGCAAGCACCAAAAGCACCAAAGCACACCACAAGCAACAGCTCCCGCCAAACCCGTTCCTTCTCCCGTTCCAACCCAACCCCTCCCTTCTCCCCCGCGCGCGCGCGCCTGCCGTCCGCCTCCACGCCCACCTCGACCTTGAACACCTACTCCAAATTCCCGTTTAGCATATCTCGGCCGCCTTGGCCACTACTCTTGTCTTCGTTTCTACACTCGCCGGCTTACCTTGGCAGAGCCCAAACGCACACACACAAACGCACCCACGTCCCTTTTGCCTTTCCCTGCCCCACTTTAACCGAAAGACTTGAACCGAGAGGAAAACCGAGAGGAAAATCGATATATTAACTGGGGCGACGCCCGGCTACCGCTCATAGAGACTGGGAGCTGTTTTGACTTTTGAGATAAGAGTACGGACAAGCGAGGGGAACGAGGAGATCAACCAGATCGAGGCGCGCGACATCCACCCTTCGCCCAGCTGCGGCCCGACACACAATGCTAATTCCACAAGCTGTCTGTTCTCCCAAGCCACCAACCATCATCCCTCGATAGGAGGTCATTTTCGCCACGCATACTTTGCCCCAAATTCGCCGCAGCATCGCCGTTATACTGCCAGTTGTCTTTCTCTCGAACGCGCTCTCCAGCCGGATCTGCCGCCGGTGCCGGACTGCCACACAGCCACACAACCGTCTGTGACAAGGTGCCAAGGTGCCAAGGCTGCCAAGCTCCCGGCTGCGTATCCCCCAGCCGCGTGCTTTTCTCGTGCTGTTCTCGTCCACAGAGACACTGCAACATCGACGACCGTCCTGATACGGTCCGTCGTATCGCACCCAGAACCTAAGCTTTTTTTCTTCTTCTTCACACCGGCCACAGCGCCTCATCACCAGCTGCGTGCCAGCTTCACACCGCCACCATGTCGCACAAACCCATGTCGATCGAGGCCATGATGGACGAGGAGCGGAGAGAGGTTCTCGCCCTGCTCAGCAACCGCAACGACACGGGCAAGCGCTCTCCTAGTGTGGCCAGCGCCAGCCGCTCCGTGGCCAGTCGCTCCGCATCGCCCTTTGCGGGCGGCCCGCGGTCGCCCATGCGGAACATGCTGGACTTTGTCGACGACGTCCCAGAATCGCCACCGCCGACCTCCAGGGCCTCCGTCTCCGGGTCGATCAGGAAAGGCTCCCCGCGAGCCCCCCCTCAGCCAATCCGCAGCATGCTGGACGTTGACACTACCAGCCCGGCGCTGTCGCCCATCAAGCATGTGTTCAGCGCTCAGAATTCGCCCACCGAGACACACCCAAAGGCCCCAGTCCACCATCCGCGCAGCATGTCCGATGCGTCCATCAAGCCGGTGGAATTTGGGCCGCGCGCGTCGCTGGGCAGAGCCGATCACACAGCCGACTACCAGTTCTCGGACATTATCACAAACCGGGAGATACCGGCTTTTCACCCCAGACGCCCTGCCGCCAACTCTGGCCCTACTAAGCGCAACAGCTCCGTGGCAGACATCCTCCGGAACGCGGACCTCAGCGGCCTCATTCTCCCCGGCAGCCAGGCCCCTTTGCACGGCCGTCCCGTGCCCCGCAAAGCCAAGGTCAAGTCAAAGTCGCCAAGCAACCGCCTCAGCGCTCGTTCCAAGTCGCCAGGCGCGGCTCTGTCCGGCAGGGGCCTCAGTCCCGCAGGAAAGGCCTTTTTGGAGGAGAGCGAGGGCCTCGATATGCAGAATGCTTACCGCCGCCTCTCAGACGCCCATCTGATTCGGTCCGGCGGCAGCCTGAGTGCGCTACCCATGCGCAAGCTCTCCGAAGAAATCGAAGCTGGTAATGGTCGCCTGACCAAGGATTATCTGAGCCCTGATGGCGACGAACTTGGGGACTCTTCCGATGACGACGAGGCCGTATCGTCGGATGATGACGAAGGCAGGCGCGGCCGCAAAGCGGCTAGAAGCTTCCCGGAAGAGCCGGCTGCCGCCACCGTTGAGAAAGATGGACGCCGGCCGCTCAGTTTGCTGGCTGCTGCCGAGGAAGAGCGTAGGCGTTCTCACCCCGCTTCTTGTTGTGGACTCGTGCTGACAGGATATAAACAGGCATCCAAGTGGCCACTTCAAAGAAGTATCAGTACCGGTCGCTGTTCGATGAGCCGGAGATTACCGTGACAAATCCGTCTGGCGAAAAGGTCAAGACCGCAAAGACGGGCGTCCATCCAGTTAGCAGCTTCGACGTCGCTTCGCGATCCTCGTCGCGGACGCCATGGGACTCAGACGAGGAGGCCGAATACACCGATATCAAGAGCGCCCAGAAGCTGTCGTTCACCATGACCCCAATCATGTCGACCCCGGAGATACCGCGGTCCGTCCGAATCATCTACCGCGGCGACTTTGTCAAGATCCAGAAAGAGGTCACCGAGGAGGAGCATCGCCGCCTGCGGAAGTACCTGGTGGCCACCGATCTCAGCGAGGAGTCTACACATGCCCTGGAGTGGGCCATTGGCACGGTGCTTCGGGACGGCGACACGCTGGTAGCTCTTTACTGCGTTGATGAAGAGACTGGCATTCCACCTGCGGATGGCGCGGAGGATCCCAAGACCACGCGCGAGATGACGGCCGGTCCGGTCGCCTCGGCCGCGGGCCGACTGACGGGGATGGCGTCCCTTTCTAGCTTGACAGCCGGCACAACGCCCATTTCCGGGCTGAGTGCCGGGGCTACGCCGACGTCGTCAAGGCCGTCATTGCTGATGAAACCCGGCGACCCGTCGTCGACCACGATAACGTCTCCGGTAGAGGAGAGCAAAGCCGCGGAAGAACGGAAACGAGCGGTGCTAGATATCACAGACCGGATCACCAAGCTTCTGCGCAAGACACGGCTGCAGGTCCGGGTGATCATCGAGGTGCTGCAGTGCAAGACGCCCCGCCATCTCATCACCGAGGTGATTGATCTGCTGAACCCGACACTCGTCGTTCTGGGGAGCCGGGGTCGGAGTGCCCTCAAGGGGTGAGTTTCGTAACAACCGCCTTTCCCTGTCGAACCCATGGCTAACGAAGCAGTGTGATTCTCGGCTCGTTTTCAAACTACCTCGTCACCAAGAGCTCGGCGCCGGTGATGGTGGCAAGAAAGCGGCTCCGGAAGCAGAGCATCTATAAACGCCCGCCTGGCAACCAGGTCAACAACCTCAACAACCCGACAGCCCGAAGCCTGGCGAACGCAAAGATCGACTAGTCGTCGAGACCTAGACAAAGGAAGGCAGTCAGGGCGTCGTCAACACATCGTGTCTCTGGCTCTTCGTCCACTGTCCGGCCGAAGGATTGCTAGAGGACAGCAGTTTCTTGGGCGTCTTAAAACGTATTGCCGCAGCAGGCGTAGCGAAATTTGGGGGGTGTTGGTTTTGTTGTTCTCCACTGTGTCGTATTATCCCACGTCCCGGAGCGTACTCGTAGTTGGGCCATTAGACAGCGATTATGAATCTGTTTGCTTTTTGCTTTTTCACTAGTGCACTTTAAGTGAGGGTTTTCTGATACGGATGCCGTGTCTTGCGACGTGAAAGCGACGTGAAAGCGGCAAAGAGGCTGCATGGCAAAGTGATTTCAGCCTATCAGAAGCTAGTCTCTGTTGACGCAACGCGTTGCGGCCCGTGTTTAAGTGGTTTTCTGTTTGTTGTTGAACGCGTTGTGGGGGTCATGCGCAGGCAACAATGGGCCGTTGTGCGTCGGCGGAAGTGTGTGCATCACGGCTAGTTGATCAGCCCGTCGACCAGAGACCTTCAGACGGCGATATGCCAGATAGCCGACGTCTGGTTTTCTGGCCGCAGAAGCACGTTGCAGACGGTCGCAGCGTGGACGGGCAGGGCTGGCTTGGAGTGCGGGGTTGCGAAACGAGCCACTATTTCGGTCAAGAGAGAACGGCAAGACAAAAAAAACAACAAAAAAAAAGGGCAGCCAGCCACAGCATGATGCTTGTTTTGGTGGAGAGTGGGCACCACGCGGTAAAGCTACATTGGCCAAACGGAAAGCGTACGGCCGCCGAAAGTGGCCCGACTCGTCTCACAAGAAGTGATTGGTGGTGATGGGGTGGACCTGCATATCTGTGCTTGTTGCCCTGCCACTTTGCTCGTGAGAAAAAGTGCGGTAATGCGCTTGGGCGCCGTAGTGTGATTTCCCAGCCTCTTGGTTTCCCATGCGCTGCGGTCGTCAAGCGGAAGCGAGAAAGCAAAAAGGCAGCAGAAACGACAGCTTTGTTTTGGTGAATTTGAGACTCCGCGTTTCTCCGCCCGGCACACCGTATCGCACTTGCCTACCGCGCTCGCGCCTTCCTCGACTGCATCGAGTCACCATTCAGCTGATCGATTCATACGTCCAGAGCTGTTTCTACGACGTCCCACTCTTCCCCTCTATCTATCACCCCCCCC